>CALNXL020000068.1:0-16237 GCA_942486065.2 Calliphora vomitoria
TTAGCTCCAGCGTCGCCGCTGTCGCGGCTTCCTCGTACCAATCGGAATGAAATTGATTTATAGGATATAAAATTAAGGTATTTGAATTATGATTCGTTAACAAAGTTAACTTCTTTCGCTTCGCTTCGCTACGCTTATGGTCTCTTGTATGATCCCAAAGTCGGTCTTTAATGTTCTTTAATGGTGTTCATTTCGCTCCGCTTCGCTCCGCTAATGGTGTTTAAGATTGAATCTTAATCTCGTATCAAGATACTTCCATATCTTTGATTTGAAAGAAAGAAATAATGGTGTTTAAGATGGTGTTTAAGGGTCCTTCTTTCGCTCCGCTTCGCTTCGCTAATTGTATCTAAGTCTCGTATCAAGATACTTCCATATCTTTGATTTGAAAGAAAGAAATAATAGTATTTGAGAATACAACCTTCGCTCAGCTTCGCTTCGCTAATTGTATCTAAGTCTCGTATCAAGATACTTTCTTGTTCTTGTTTGAAAGAAAGAAATAAAGACGATTATTATTCCTTCTAAAATTGTTTTTAAGAAGAAGAATAAGATTACAACCTTCGCTCAGCTTCGCTTCGCTAATTGTGATTAAGGTTATTTCCATATCTTTGATTTGAAAGAAAGAAATAAAGACGATTATTATTCCTTCTAAAATTGTTTTTAAGAAGAAGAATAAGATTACAACCTTCGCTCAGCTTCGCTTCGCTAATTGTGATTAAGGTTATTTCCATATCTTTGATTTGAAAGAAAGAAACAATGGCGATTAATATTGCTTCTAAAATGGTATCTAAGATTCCAACCTTCGCTCAGCTTCGCTTCGCTAATTGTGATTAAGGTTATTTCCATATCTTTGATTTGAAAGAAAAATATAAAAGTATTTATAATTGTCTCTAAGTCTCGTATCAAGATACTTCTTCTTCTTAACTTGAAAGAAAGAAATAAAAGTATTTATAATTGTCTCTAAGTCTCGTATCAAGATACTTCTATATCTTTGATTTGAAAGAAAGAAATAAAAGTATTTATAATTGTCTCTAAGTCTCGTATCAAGATACTTCTTCTTCTTAACTTGAAAGAAAGAAATAAAAGTATTTATAATTGTCTCTAAGTCTCGTATCAAGATACTTCTATATCTTTGATTTGAAAGAAAGAAATAAAAGTATTTATAATTGTCTCTAAGTCTCGTATCAAGATACTTCTTCTTCTTAACTTGAAAGAAAGAAATAAAAGTATTTATAATTGTCTCTAAGTCTCGTATCAAGATACTTCTATATCTTTGATTTGAAAGAAAGAAATAAAAGTATTTATAATTGTCTCTAAGTCTCGTATCAAGATACTTCTTCTTCTTAACTTGAAAGAAAGAAATAAAAGTATTTATAATTGTCTCTAAGTCTCGTATCAAGATACTTCTATATCTTTGATTTGAAAGAAAGAAATAAAAGTATTTATAATTGTCTCTAAGTCTCGTATCAAGATACTTCTATATCTTTGATTTGAAAGAAACAGTAGTTGTGTTTATAATTGTCTCTAAGTCTCGTATCAAGATACTTCTTCTTCTTAACTTGAAAGAAAGAAATAAAAGTATTTATAATTGTCTCTAAGTCTCGTATCAAGATACTTCTTCTTCTTAACTTGAAAGAAAGAAATAAAAGTATTTATAATTGTCTCTAAGTCTCGTATCAAGATACTTCTATATCTTTGATTTGAAAGAAAGAAATAAAAGTATTTATAATTGTCTCTAAGTCTCGTATCAAGATACTTCTATATCTTTGATTTGAAAGAAAGAAATAAAAGTCTCTAAGTCTCGTATCAAGATACTTCTATATCTTTGATTTGAAAGAAACAGTAGTTGTGTTTATAATTGTCTCTAAGTCTCGTATCAAGATACTTCTTCTTCTTAACTTGAAAGAAAGAAATAAAAGTGTTTAAGGTTGTAATTACAATCGTGATTAAAACATCTTCTTCTTCTTAACTTGAAAGAAAGAAATAAAAGTGTTTATAATCGTATTTATAATTGTCTCTAAGTCTCGTATCAAGATACTTCCATATCTTTGATTTGAAAGAAAGAAATAAAAGTGTTTAAGGTTGTAATTACAATCGTGATTAAAACATCTTCTTATCTTTGATTTGAAAGAAATAGTAGTTGTGTTTATAATTGTCTCTAAGTCTCGTATCAAGATACTTCCATATCTTTGATTTGAAAGAAAGAAATAAAAGTGTTTAAGTCTCGTATCAAGATACTTCCATATCTTTGATTTGAAAGAAAGAAATAAAAGTCTCTAAGTCTCGTATCAAGATACTTCTTCTTCTTAACTTGAAAGAAAGAAATAAAAGTGTTTAAGTCTCGTATCAAGATACTTCTATATCTTTGATTTGAAAGAAAAATATAAAAGTGTTTAAGGTTGTAATTACAATCGTGATTAAAACATCTTCTTCTTCTTAACTTGAAAGAAAGAAATAAAAGTGTTTAAGTCTCGTATCAAGATACTTCCATATCTTTGATTTGAAAGAAAGAAATAAAAGTCTCTAAGTCTCGTATCAAGATACTTCTTCTTCTTAACTTGAAAGAAAGAAATAAAAGTGTTTAAGTCTCGTATCAAGATACTTCCATATCTTTGATTTGAAAGAAAGAAATAAAAGTGTTTATAATTGTCTCTAAGTCTCGTATCAAGATACTTCCATATCTTTGATTTTAAAGAAAGAAATAAAAGTCTCTAAGTAAGAAGAAACATGAATATCTTTCTTTCTTTCCTTTAAGACGAGATATTAATGTGTTTAAGACGTAAATAAAAGTATTTCAAAGTTTAAATTTAAACCTTAACATTGGAGACTAAATGTCAGACGAAAGAGAAGAACAAAGAGGAATAGGCGATAATAAAATACTTTGGGTCTTATACTTTAAACTTTAAAGAACCATATACTTGTCTTCTTCTTTATCTTAACATTGAAACCAAAGGAGAACCATATACTTGTCTTCTTCTTTATCTTAACATTGAAACCAAAGGAGAACCATATACTTGTCTTCTTCTTTATCTTAACATTGAAACCAAAGGAGAACCATATACTTGTCTTCTTCTTTACCTTAACATTGAAACCAAAGGAGAACCATATACTTGTCTTCTTCTTTACCTTAACATTGGAGACTAAATGTCAGACGAAAGAGGAGAACAAAGAGGAATAGGTGATAACAAAAATTAAAGTTGTATTTTATCCCTTAACATTGGAGACTAAATGTCAGACGAAAGAGGAGAACAAAGAAGAATAGGTGATAACAAAAATTAAAGTTGTATTTTATTCGATACTATAAGATATCCATAGTACGCTTATAAGACGTATATGAACATGTCCAAGATACTTATATACTTCTAACATCAAAGTACAAGATGAAGAAGTAACCAAGATGGTGAAATGAATTGTTTTTTTTTTTACATCAAAGTGTAAACAATGATAGTCCAAATATTGGAGATGAAGGATAAGATTTGAATTCAATCTCAATTTCAATTTCAATTTTAATTTTAATTTTAATTTTAATTTTAATTTTAATTTTAATTTTAATTTTAATTTTAATTTCAATTTTAATTTTAATTTTAATTTTAATCTCAATCTCAATTTTAATCTCAATCTCAATTTTAATCTCAATCTCAATCTCAATCTTAATTTTAATTTTAATTTTAATTTTAATCTCAATCTCAATCTCAATCTCGATCTCAATTTTAATTTTAATTTTAATTTTAATCTCAATCTCAATCTCAATCTCAATCTCAATCTCAATTTTAATTTTAATTTTAATTTTAATTTTAATTTTAATCTCAATCTCAATCTCAATTTTAATTTTAATTTTAATTGTAAACTCCAAACATCGGAGATTAAAGATAAACCATAAGTACAATTGTAAACTCCAAACATCGGAGATTAAAGACAAGCCATAAGTACAATCATAAACTCCAAACATCGGAGATTAAGAATAAGTATTGAATTCAATTTCAATCTCAATCATAAACTCCAAACATCGGAGATTAAGAAATATCCAAGATAGTGAATTGAATTGAATTGTAAACTCCAAACATCGGAGATTAAAGATAAACCATAAGTACAATCATAAACTCCAAACATTGGAGATTAAGAAATAACTGAAATGGTGAAATGAATTGTTTTTTTTTTTTACATCAAAGTTCAAATGTAAGTATACTATACATCGGAGATTAAAGATAAGTCTTGAATTCAATTTCAATCTCAATTGTAAACTCCAGACATCGGAGATTAAAGATAAGTCTTGAATTCAATTTCAATCTCAATTGTAAACTCCAAACATCGGAGATATGAATATTTCTTCTTCTTCTTCTTACAACAAGATAAGAGAATAAGGAGTAGATATAAATATTTTCATTTTCGTTATTCAAGACAAGACATGATTGTTTCTATTTCTATTTCTAAGATACGATTAAAGTTGTTTCTAAGTTCGGTATCAAGATACGATTGTAATTGTTTCTATTTCTATTTCTAAGATACGATTGTAATTACTTCTTCTTCTAAAACCAAAGTACGATTAAAGTTGTTTCTAAGTTCGGTATCAAGATACGATTGTAATTGTTCCAATGTTTAAGATTAAAGTACGATTGTAATTACTTCTTCTTCTAAAACCAAAGTATAGATATAAACACATTCATGTTTAAGATTAAAGTACGATTGTAATTACTTCTTCTTCTAAAACCAAAGTACGATTGTAATTACTTCTTCTTCTAAAACCAAAGTACGATTGTAATTACTTCTTCTTCTAAAACCAAAGTACGACTATGATTACTTCTATTTCTAAAACCAAAGTACGATTATGATTGTTCCAATGTTTAAGATTAAAGTACGATTATGATTGTTCCAATGTTTAAGATCAAAGTATAGATATAAACACATTCATGTTTAAGATTAAAGTACGATTGTAATTACTTCTTCTTCTAAAACCAAAGTACGATTGTAATTACTTCTTCTTCTAAAACCAAAGTACGATTGTAATTGCATTCATGTTTATAATCAAGATACGACTATGATTACTTCTTCTTCTAAAACCAAAGTATAGATATAAACACATTCATGTTTTGTAATAAGAAGAAGATTAGAGATGGTCCAATGTTCGGTATCAAGGTACAATTGTAATTGTTTCTATTTCTATTTCTAAGATACGAAGATAAAGAAATTTAAGATTGTTTCTATTTCTATTTCTAAGATACGAAGATAAAGAAGTTTAAGATTGTTTCTATTTCTATTTCTAAGATACGAAGATAAAGAAATTTAAGATTGTTTCTATTTCTATTTCTAAGATACGAAGATAAAGAAGATAAAGAAATTTAAGATTGTTTCTATTTCTATTTCTAAGATACGAAGATAAAGAAGATTAAGACACAACTATGATTGTTTCTAGGTTCGATATCAAGGTACGATTGTAACTACTTCTATTTCTATTTCTAAGATACGATTAAGATCGAATCTATTTCTCAAACCAAAGTACAATTAAAGATTGTCAATACATCGGAGAATAAGATTGTTCCAATGTTTAAGATTAAGATACGATTGTAACTACTTCTATGTTTAAGATTAAGATACGATTGTAGTTGTTTCTATGTTCGGTATCAAGATACGATTGTAATTACTTCTATGTTTAAGATTAAGATACGATTGTAGTTGTTTCTATGTTTAAGATTAAGACACAACTGTAATTGTCTTTAAGTTCGGTATCAAGATACGATTGTAATTACTTCTATGTTTAAGATTAAGACACAACTGTAATTGTCTCTATGTTCGAGATTAAGATACGATTGTAATTACTTCTATGTTTAAGATTAAGATACGATTGTAGTTGTTCCAATGTTTAAGTTCAAAGTATGAACATGATTGTATCTTTATCTTTAACATTGGAACACAAAGAAGAAGAATATAATTACTTCTATGTTTAATATCAAAGTACAAATAAGAAAAAGATTAAAGTACGAATATAATTACTTCTATGTTTAATATCAAAGTACAAATAAGAAAAAGATTAAAGTACGAATATAATTACTTCTATGTTTAATATTAAAGTACGATTGTAATTGCTTCTAAGTTCGATATCAAGATATGATTAAAGATTGTTTTTATGTTCAATATCAAAGTACGATTGTAATTGCTTCTAAGTTCGGTATCAAGATATGATTAAAGATTGTTTTTACATCGGAGATTAAGATTGTTTCTATTTCTATTTCTAAGATACGAAGATGAAGAAGATACGAAGATGAATAAGAAGAAGAAGAAGAAGAAGATGAATAAGATACGAAGATGAATAAGAAGAAGAAGAAGATACGAAGATGAATAAGAAGAAGAAGAAGAAGTTTAAGATTGTTTCTATTTCTATTTTCAAAGTACGAATATAATTACTTCTTCTTCTAAAACCAAAGTACGAATATAATTACTTCTTCTTCTAAAACCAAAGTACGAATATAATTACTTCTTCTTCTAAAACCAAAGTACGATTGTAATTGTATTCATGTTCGAGACTAAAGTACGATTGTAATTGTTTCTAAGATACGAAGATAAAGAAAAATAAGATTGTCTCTAGGTTCGATATCAAGGTACAACCATGGTTGTTTCTATTTCTATTTCCAAGATACGAAGATAAAGAAAAATAAGAATATCTCTAGGTTCGATATCAAGACACAACTATAGTTGTTTCTATTTCTATTTCTAAGATACGAAGATAAAGAAGATTAAAGATGTTCCAATGTTCGATATCAAGACACAACCATGGTTGTTTCTATTTCTATTTCTAAGATACGAAGATAAAGAAGATTATAATTGTCTCTAAGTTCGATATCAAGGTACGACTGCAACTACTTCTTCTTCTAAAACCAAAGTATAGATATAAACACATTCATGTTTGTAATCAAAGCACGATTACAATTGTTTCTATTTCTATTTCTAAGATACGGAGATGAAGAAGATTAAAGTTATTTCTATTTCTAATTTCAAAATACAAATGTAATTGCATTCATGTTCGAGATTAAAGTACGATTATAATTGTTTCTAAGTTCGATATCAAGGTACGATTATAATTGTCTCTAAGTTAGATATCAAGATACGATTATAATTGTCTCTAAGTTAGATATCAAGATACGATTGTAATTGCAATCATGTTTCATCCAAACATCGGAGATTAAGATTGTCTCTAAGTTCGATATCAAGATGCGATTGTAATTGTTTCTATTTCTATTTCCAAGATACGAAGATAAAGAAGATTAAGATTGTTTCTATTTCTATTTCTAAGTTCGATATCAAGATGCGATTGTAATTGTTTCTATTTCTATTTCTAAGATACGAAGATAAAGAAGTTTAAGATTGTTTCTATTTCTATTTCTAAGATACGAAGATAAAGAAGTTTAAGATTGTTTCTATTTCTATTTCCAAGATACGAAGATTAAAGAAGATTAAAGATTATTTCTAAGTTCGATATCAAGATACGATTACAATTGTTTCTATTTCTATTTCCAAGATACGAAGATAAAGAAGATTAAGATTGTTTCTATTTCTATTTCTAAGTTCGAGATTGAGATACGACTATAGTTATTTCTATTTCTATTTCTAAGTTCGATATCAAGATGCGATTGTAATTGTTTCTATTTCTATTTCCAAGATACGAAGATAAAGAAGATTAAGATTGTTTCTATTTCTATTTCTAAGTTCGATATCAAGATGCGATTGTAATTGTTTCTATTTCTATTTCCAAGATACGAAGATAAAGAAGATTAAAGATGTTCCAATGTTTAAGATTGAGATACGATTGTAACTACTTCTATGTTTGTAATCAAAGTAAGATCCAATGTTTAAGATTAAAATACGATTGTAATTATTTTTATGTTTGTAATCAAAGTCAGAAGAAGAAGAATAAGATTGTCCCAATGTTTAATCCATACATCGAAGATTAAGATTGTTTCTAAGTTCGATATCAAGATACGACTATAGTTATTTCTAAGTTCGAGATTGAGATACGACTATAGTTATTTCTATTTCTATTTCTAAGTTCGATATCAAGATAAGATTAAGATTGTTTCTATTTCTATTTCTAAGTTCGAGATTGAGATACGATTGTAATTGTTTCTATTTCTATTTCTAAGTTCGATATCAAGATAAGATTAAGATTGTTTCTATTTCTATTTCTAAGTTCGAGATTAAGATACGACTATAGTTATTTCT
Organism: Calliphora vomitoria; assembly: GCA_942486065.2. Lineage (NCBI taxonomy): Eukaryota > Metazoa > Arthropoda > Insecta > Diptera > Calliphoridae > Calliphora > Calliphora vomitoria. The sequence continues at coordinate 8,209 of CALNXL020000068.1, forward strand.
ATTTCTATTTCTAAGATACGAAGATAAAAAAGTCCAAGGTTGTTCCAATGTTTAAGATCAAAGTACAAATATAATTACATTCATGTTTCATCCATACAATGGAGATTAAAGATGTTCAAATGTTTAAGATTAAGATGTGACTGTAACTACTTCTGTTTCTATTTCTAAGATACGAAGACAAAGAAGAAGTAAAGATGTTCCGATGTTTAAGATTAAGATACGATTATAGTTACTTCTATTTCTATTTCTAAGTTCGATATCAAGATACGACTATAGTTACTTCTATTTCTATTTCTAAGTTCGATATCAAGGTACGATTACAATTGTTTCTATTTCTATTTCTAAGATACGATTGTAACTACTTCTATTTCTATTTCTAAGTTCGATATCAAGATACGATTGTAACTACTTTTATTTCTATTTCTAAGTTCGAGATTGAGATATGATTACAATTGTTTCTATTTCTATTTCTAAGATACGATTGTAACTACTTCTATTTCTATTTCTAAGTTCGAGATTGAGATATGATTACAATTGTTTCTATTTCTATTTCTAAGTTCGAGATTGAGATATGATTACAATTGTTTCTATTTCTATTTCTAAGATACGATTGTAACTACTTCTATTTCTATTTCTAAGTTCGAGATTGAGATATGATTACAATTGTTTCTATTTCTATTTCTAAGATACGATTGTAACTACTTCTATTTCTATTTCTAAGTTCGAGATTGAGATATGATTACAATTGTTTCTATTTCTATTTCTAAGATACGATTGTAACTACTTCTATTTCTATTTCTAAGTTCGAGATTGAGATATGATTACAATTGTTTCTATTTCTATTTCTAAGATACGATTGTAACTACTTCTATTTCTATTTCTAAGTTCGAGATTGAGATATGATTACAATTGTTTCTATTTCTATTTCTAAGTTCGAGATTGAGATATGATTACAATTGTTTCTATTTCTATTTCTAAGATACGATTGTAACTACTTCTATTTCTATTTCTAAGTTCGAGATTGAGATATGATTACAATTGTTTCTATTTCTATTTCTAAGATACGATTGTAACTACTTCTATTTCTATTTCTAAGTTCGAGATTGAGATATGATTACAATTGTTTCTATTTCTATTTCTAAGATACGATTGTAACTACTTCTATTTCTATTTCTAAGTTCGAGATTGAGATATGATTACAATTGTTTCTATTTCTATTTCTAAGATACGATTGTAACTACTTCTATTTCTATTTCTAAGTTCGAGATTGAGATATGATTACAATTGTTTCTATTTCTATTTCTAAGTTCGAGATTGAGATATGATTACAATTGTTTCTATTTCTATTTCTAAGATACGATTGTAACTACTTCTATTTCTATTTCTAAGTTCGAGATTGAGATATGATTACAATTGTTTCTATTTCTATTTCTAAGATACGATTGTAACTACTTCTATTTCTATTTCTAAGTTCGAGATTGAGATATGATTACAATTGTTTCTATTTCTATTTCTAAGATACGATTGTAACTACTTCTATTTCTATTTCTAAGTTCGAGATTGAGATATGATTACAATTGTTTCTATTTCTATTTCTAAGATACGATTGTAACTACTTCTATTTCTATTTCTAAGTTCGAGATTGAGATATGATTACAATTGTTTCTAAGATACGAAGATAAAGAAGATTAAAGATTATTTCTAAGTTCGATATCAAGGTACGATTACAATTGTTTCTAAGATACGAAGATAAAAAAGATTAAAGATGTTCCAATGTTTAAGATTAAGATACAACTATAGATATTTCTATTTCTATTTCTAAGATACGAAGATAAAAAAGATTAAAGATGTTCCAATGTTTAAGATTAAGATACAACTATAGTTATTTCTATTTCTATTTCTAAGATACGAAGATGAAGAAGAAGTAAAGATGTTCCAATGTTTAAGATTAAGATACAACTATAGTTATTTCTATTTCTATTTCTAAGATACGAAGATGAAGAAGAAGTAAAGATGTTCCAATGTTTAAGATTAAGATACAACTATAGTTATTTCTATTTCTATTTCTAAGATACGAAGATGAAGAAGAAGTAAAGATTATTTCTAAGTTCGATATCAAGATACAACTATAGATATTTCTATTTCTATTTCTAAGATACGATTACAATCGTCTTTGTTTTTAAAATCAAAGTATGAACATGGTTACTTCTATTTCTATCCAGACATCGGAGATTAAGAAGAAGATATAGATACGAATATAAACTCAATTTCAAATTCAATCATAGACTCCAAACATCGGAGATTAAGATTAAACCATAAGTACGAATAAGAAGAAGATATAGATGCGAATATAAACATGATTAAGATTAAACCATAAGTACGAATAAGAAGAAGATATAGATGCGAATATAAACTCAATTTCAAATTCAATCATAGACTCCAAACATCGGAGATTAAGATTAAACCATAAACTCAATTTCAAATTCAATCATAGACTCCAAACATCGGAGATTAAGATTAAACCATAAACTCAATTTCAAATTCAATCATAGACTCCAAACATCGGAGATTAAGATTAAACCATAAACTCAATTTCAAATTCAATCATAGACTCCAAACATCGGAGATTAAGATTAAACCATAAACTCAATTTCAAATTCAATCATAGACTCCAAACATCGGAGATTAAGATTAAACCATAAACTCAATTTCAAATTCAATCATAGACTCCAAACATCGGAGATTAAGAATAAGACTAAGGTTGTATCTTGAATACGAATATAAACACAATTAAGATTACTCCATACATCGGTGAATAAGAATGTTTCTATTTTCTTTCTTTAGTTGTAATATAGATTCAATCATAAACTCCAAACATCGGAGATCAAAAAGAAGTATAAGTAAGGTATGAATTCAAATCCAAAGTAGAAGTATAAGTAAGGTATGAATTCAAATCCAAAATAGAAGTATAAGTAAGGTATGAATTCAAATCCAAAGTAGAAGTATAAGTAAGGTATAAAGTACGAACATTACTTCTTCTTCTTCTTGTATCCAAGATGGTTATGATATGTATTATGTTTCAAAGTAGAATAAAAAGAATAAAAGAATAAAGATAAGAATGTCTTATATGTTACTACAAGTTGTTTATCATTATAAGAAATAGTAGTCTTTGAATTAACCCAATTTAGTATAGACTTGACATCATTTCAAAGTATTGTTTTGTTTCTTTGTTTTAAAAATAAAGTATAAAATTTCAATATTTTGTTATTTCTATTTCCTTGACAAATACAAATAAATGCCAAGGAGTGTAACTCCGGACGAAACATCCGTAAGGATGGTTCGTTATATAACAATAGTAGTATGTCTTGAAGATTAAAATAAAAACAAGATAGTGGTTGTAAGATAAGATACCTTAGTGGTTGTAAGGTAAGACAAGATAGTGGTTGTAAGGTAAGACAAGATAGTGGTCGTAAGATAAGACAAGGTAGTGGTTGTAAGATAAGATACCTTAGTGGTTGTAAGATAAGACAAGATAGTGGTTGTAAGATAAGATACCTTAGTGGTCGTAAGATAAGACAAGATAGTGGTTGTAAGATAAGGCACGTTGGTGTTATAAAAAAAATTATTTATGGTTTGGCTTTGTTATAGATTTTAAATTCCAATTTGATACCTTCTTCGATCTTTCTACCATACGTTGGTATCTAAAGCCACGGTCTTTCACTGTTTCTGAAGATACGGATTTAAAGCCATCTGTATCTGAATCATCTGAGCTATCTGAAGTATCGGAAGTATCAAGTTCATCTGGGTCTTCATAAGAGAGAGTATTGTAAAACCGTTTCATGGTTATAGTATATGTATATAACAACGTTTCTAATTTATTTTAGATTTAAATACTTTGGTTTCAACAGTGGTGTTCTTCTTACTAAAGAAGATTGTTATATATTAATATTTAATTTCATTTTTTAAGTATGATAATTTAAACTCCAATTATGGTAATATAAAAGAAGGTTAAGATACGAAGATAAAGAAGATTAAAGATGTTCCAATGTTTAAGATTAAGATACAACAGTAATTGTCTCTAAGTTCGGTATCAAGATACGATTACAATTGTTTCTATTTCTATTTCTAAGATACGAAGATGGGTGTTCCAATGTTCGAGATTAAGACACAACAGTAATTGTCTCTAAGTTCGATATCAAGGTACAACTATGGTTGTTTCTATTTCTGTTTCTAAGATACGAAGATGAAGAAGAATAAGATTGTCTCTAGGTTCGATATTGAGATACAACTATAGATATTTCTATTTCTATTTCTAAGATACGAAGATGAAGGAGAATAAGATTACTTCTATTTCTATTTCTAAGATACGAAGATGAAGGAGATGAAGATTGCTTCTATTTCTATTTCTAAGATACGAAGATGAAGGAGATGAAGAATATCTTTAAGTTCGAGATTAAGACACAATAGTAATTGTCTCTAAGTTCGGTATCAAGATATGACTGTAATTGTTTTTATGTTTAAGATTAAGATACGACTGTAATTGTTTTTATGTTTAAGATTAAGATACGACTGTAATTGTTTTTATGTTTAAGATTAAGATACGACTGTAATTGTTTTTATTTCTATTTCTAAGATACGATTACAATCGTCTCTAAGTTCGATATCAAGATACGACTGTAATTGTTTTTATGTTTAAGATTAAGATACAACAATAATTGTCTCTAAGTTCGATATCAAGATACGATTACAATCGTCTCTAAGTTCGGTATCAAGATACGACTATGGTTGTTTCTATTTCTGTTTCTAAGATACGACTGTAATTGTTTTTATGTTTAAGATTAAGATACAACTGTAATTGTTTTTATTTCTATTTCTATGTTTAAGATTAAGATACAACTATAATTGTTTTTATGTTTGAGATCAAAGTACAGACATGAATACGATTAAAGTTATTTCTATCTTTCACATTGGAAGAAGAATAAGAAGAATAATAGTTTACTCCTAACATCGGATCATTGGAATACAAATAAGAAGAATAAGAAGACATCTATGTTCTAGATCAAAGTACGACTATAGATGTTCCAATGTTTAAGATTAAGATACAACTATAATTGTTTCTATGTTTAAGATTAAGATACTACTATAGATGTTCCAATGTTTAAGATTAAGATACTACTATAGATGTTTCTAAGATACGAAGATGGATGTTCCAATGTTTAAGATTAAGATATCACTATAGTTATTTCTATTTCTATTTCTAAGATACGAAGGTAAACAAATATATTTCTATTTTCAAAGTACGAATGTAATTGTCTTTAAGTTCGATATCAAAGTACGAATGTAATTGTCTTTAAGTTCGGTATCAAGGTACAACTATAATTGTCTTTAAGTTCGATATCAAGGTACAACTATAATTGTTTCTATTTCTATTTCTAAGATACGAAGATGAAGAAGATAAAGATTGATCCTATGTTTAAGATCAAGGTACAACCATGGTTGTTTCTATTTCTAAAATACGAAGATGGAGAAAAAGAAGATAAGATTACAATTGTCTCTAAGTTCGGTATCAAGACACGATTGTAATTGTTTCTAAGTTCGAGATTGAGATACGAAGATGAAGAAGACGAAGATTGTTTCTAAGTTCGAGATTGAGATACGATTGTAATTGTTTCTATTTCTATTTCTAAGATACGAAGATGAAGAATATCTTTAAGTTCGATATCAAGGTACAACTATAATTGTCTCTAAGTTCGGTATTAAGATACAACCATGGTTGTTTCTATTTCTATTTCTAAGATACGAAGATGAAGAAGAAGAAGATTGATCCTGTGTTTAAGATCAAGACACAACTATAATTGTTTCTATTTCTATTTCTAAGATACGAAGATGAAGAAGAAGTAAAGATGTTTCTAAGTTCGAGATTGAGATACTATTATGATTGTCTTTAAGTTCGATATCAAGACACAACCATGGTTGTTTCTATTTCTATTTCTAAGATACGAAGATGAAGAAGAAGAAGACACAACTATAATTGTTTTTATGTTTAAGATGAAGATACAACTATAATTGTTTTTATGTTTAAGATGAAGATACAACTATAATTGTTTTTATGTTTAAGATTGAGATACTATTACAATTGTCTCTATTTCTATTTCTAAGATACGAAGATGAAGAAGATACGATTACAATTGTCTCTAAGTTCGATATCAAGATACAACTATAGTTACTTCTATTTCTATTTCTAAGATACGAAGATGAAGAAGATTAAGATACAACTATAGTTACTTCTATTTCTATTTCTAAGATACGAAGATGAAGAAGATGAAGACACAACTATAATTGTTTTTATGTTTAAGATGAAGATACTATTACAATTGTCTCTATTTCTATTTCTAAGATACGAAGATGAAGAAGATGAAGACACAACTATAATTGTTTTTATGTTTAAGATTAAGATACAACTATAATTGTTCCAATGTTCGAGATTGAGATACAACTATAATTGTTCCAATGTTCGAGATTGAGATACAACTATAATTGTTTTTATGTTTAAGATGAAGATACAACTGTAATTGTTTTTATGTTTAAGATGAAGATACGACTGTAATTGTTTTTATGTTTAAGATGAAGATACGATTGTAATTGTTTTTATGTTTAAGATGAAGATACGACTGTAATTGTTTTTATGTTTAAGATGAAGATACAACTATGATTGTTTTTATGTTTAAGATTGAGATACGATTGTAATTGTTTTTATGTTTAAGATGAAGATACAAATATGATTGTCTCTAAGTTCGAGATTGAGATACTACTATAATTGTTTTTATGTTTAAGATGAAGATACGAAGATGAAGAAGACTATAATTGTTTCTGTTTCTATTTCTAAAATACGATTACAATTGTCTCTAAGTTCGATATTAAGATACAACTATGATTGTCTCTAGGTTCGGTATCAAGATACGATTGTGATTGTTTTTATGTTTAAGATGAAGATAAGATTACAATTGTCTCTAAGTTCGAGATTAAGACACAACTATGGTTGTTCCAATGTTTAAGATTAAGATACAACTATGGTTGTCTCTAAGTTCGATATCAAGATACGATTGTGATTGTTTTTATGTTTAAGATGAAGATACAACTATGATTGTTTCTAGGTTCGAGATTAAGACACAACTATGATTGTCTCTATTTCTATTTCTAAGATACGAAGATGAAGAAGATTATAATTGTCTCTATTTCTATTTCTAAGATACGAAGATGAAGAAGATTATAATTGTCTCTATTTCTATTTCTAAGATACGAAGATGAAGAAGATAGAGATACGATTACAATTTTCTCTAAGTTCGATATCAAGATACAACTATGATTGTCTCTATTTCTATTTCTAAGATACGAAGATGAAGAAGATAGAGATAAGATTACAATTGTCTCTATTTCTATTTCTAAGATACGAAGATGAAGAAGATAAAGATACGATTACAATTGTCCCTAAGTTCGAGATTAAGATACGATTACAATTGTCTCTAGGTTCGAGATTAAGATACAACTATAATTGTTTCTATTTCTATTTCTAAGATACGAAGATAAAGAAGATTAAGACACAACTATGATTGTCTCTAAGTTCGATATCAAGATACAACTATAATTGTTTCTATTTCTATTTCTAAGATACGACTATAGTTATTTCTATTTCTATTTCTAAGATACGAAGATAAAGAAGAATAAGATGTTCCAATGTTTGAGATTAAGATACGATTACAATTGTTTCTATTTCTATTTCTAAGTTCGATATTAAGATACAACTATAGTTATTTCTATTTCTATTTCTAAGATACGAAGATGGATGTTCCAATGTTTAAGATTAAGATACGATTATGGTTGTTCCAATGTTTAAGATTAAGATACGATTACAATTGTTTCTATTTCTATTTCTAAGATACGAAGATGAAGAAGATAAAGATACAACTATAATTGTTTCTAAGTTCGAGATTAAGATACGATTATGGTTACTTCTATTTCTAATTCTAAG
>CALNXL020000069.1:0-31496 GCA_942486065.2 Calliphora vomitoria
TGTTTAAGAAAATGTTTAAAAATTTGAAAATGGAGATTTGAAACTGCCGTTAAAAAAAATTAATTTTTTTGGCCATCCCTGCCAATAGGTTAACGGTATTCTACAAAGACAAAAACTCATACGAATGTAAATACGGATGTATTTTAAGTAAAAATTAACTTTTATTTTAATATTTCTTAAAATATGTTAATTTTGTTCCTACATTTCTTGCTCAAGTGGCCTGAGACACGTTAATGGTCTGGGGAATTTTTAATAACTTTAAAATTTTTTAACCAATTTTTGTCTTTTATATCTTATTAGAACGACAATTACGTACACATTTCGATTCTTATGCATTCGATTGCAAAAATAATTATTTAGTAGCAAAATTTTAACAAAAACTGAAAAATTTGCATTTTTTCCGAATTTTAACGATAATACAGTTTGTGGGTCAATTTGACCCAAAGAAGATATAGGTTTAATCTGAAAAATATTTTTTTGACTCTAATTTTCATTAATATAAATAAATCTACATATTTATGTAACATAATGCAGAAAGTTAAGATGTTTTACAAATTTATTTAATATAAATAGTAAAATTTTACATATATCTGACCTTTGACCTCGATGCGCGTCCCGAAATCGTTGCCCGATTTGGCTCAAATTTTCAGTACTTATCTTTTAGACCCAGTGTCACAATATTCCACCCGGCACTCTTTGAAATCTAAAAAAAAAAAATCGGCTGTCACCCTACTGCACATAAATCGTAATTTCAAAGGCCCCTAAAGAGCTAGGAAGCTAGATTTTTTTGTTTTTGGATTGCTTGGAAATGTAGCTTTTCAATAAGGTATAACTTAAGTAGCTAGCATAATTAGTGCCTGATATAAATGCAGATATACGGGACATTTTTCGAAAAATGAACCAAAATTACCCCATTTTGTAACGACTTCACATTAATCGTAATTTCAAAGGCCCCTAAAGAGCTAGGAAGCTAGATTTTTTTGTTTTTGGATTGCTTGGAAATGTAGCTTTTCAATAAGGTATAACTTAAGTAGCTAGCATAATTAGTGGCCGATATAAATGCAGATATACGGGACATTTTTCGAAAAATGACCCAAAATTACCCCATTTTGTAACGACTTCACATAAATCGTAATTTCAAAGGCCCCTAAAGAGCTAGGAAGCTAGATTTTTTTGTTTTTGGATTGCTTGGAAATGTAGCTTTTCAATGAGGTATAACTTAAGCTGCTAGCATAATTAGTGGCCGATATAAATGCAGATATACGGGACATTTTTCAAAAAATGACCCAAAATTACCCCATTTTGTAACGACTTCACATAAATCGTAATTTCAAAGGCCCCTAAAGAGCTAGGAAGCTAGATTTTTTTGTTTTTGGATTGCTTGGAAATGTAGTTTTTCAATAAGGTATAACTTAAGTAGCTAGCATAATTAGTGGCCGATATAAATGCAGATATACGGGACATTTTTCGAAAAATGACCCAAAATTACCCCATTTTGTAACGACTTCACATAAATCGTAATTTCAAAGGCCCCTAAACAGCTAGGAAGCTAGATTTTTCTGTTTTTGGTTTGCTTGGAAATGTAGCTTTTCAGTAAGGTATAACTTAAGTAGCTAGCATAATTAGTGGCCGATATAAATGCAGATATACGGGACATTTTTCGAAAAATGACCCAAAATTACCCCATTTTGTAACGACTTCACATAAATCGTAATTTCAAAGGCCCCTAAAGAGCTAGGAAGCTAGATTTTTCTGTTTTTGGATTGCTTGGAAATGTAGCTTTTCAATAAGGTATAACTTAAGTAGCTAGCATAATTAGTGGTCGATATAAATGCAGATATACGGGACATTTTTCGAAAAATGACCCAAAATTACCCCATTTTGTAACGACTTCACATAAATCGTAATTTCAAAGGCCCCTAAAGAGCTAGGAAGCTAGATCTTTCTGTTTTTGGATTGCCTGGAAATGTAGCTTTTCAATAAGGTATAACTTAAGTAGCTAGCATAATTAGTGGCCGATATAAATGCAGATATACGGGACATTTTTCGAAAAATGACCCAAAATTACCCCATTTTGTAACGACTTCACATAAATTGTAATTTCAAAGGCCCCTAAAGAGCTAGGAAGCTAGATTTTTTTGTTTTTGGATTGCTTGGAAATGTAGCTTTTCAATAAGGTATAACTTAAGTAGCTAGCATAATTAGTGGCCGATATAAATGCAGATATACGGGACATTTTTCGAAAAATGACCCAAAATTACCCCATTTTGTAACGACTTCACATAAATCGTAATTTCAAAGGCCCCTAAACAGCTAGGAAGCTAGATTTTTCTGTTTTTGGTTTGCTTGGAAATGTAGCTTTTCAGTAAGGTATAACTTAAGTAGCTAGCATAATTAGTGGCCGATATAAATGCAGATATACGGGACATTTTTCGAAAAATGACCCAAAATTACCCCATTTTGTAACGACTGCACATAAATCGTAATTTCAAAGGCCCCTAAAGAGCTAGGAAGCTAGATTTTTTTGTTTTTGGATTGCTTGGAAATGTAGCTTTTCAATAAGGTATAACTTAAGTAGCTAGCATAATTAGTGCCTGATATAAATGCAGATATACGGGACATTTTTCGAAAAATGAACCAAAATTACCCCATTTTGTAACGACTTCACATTAATCGTAATTTCAAAGGCCCCTAAAGAGCTAGGAAGCTAGATTTTTTTGTTTTTGGATTGCTTGGAAATGTAGCTTTTCAATAAGGTATAACTTAAGTAGCTAGCATAATTAGTGGCCGATATAAATGCAGATATACGGGACATTTTTCGAAAAATGACCCAAAATTACCCCATTTTGTAACGACTTCACATAAATCGTAATTTCAAAGGCCCCTAAACAGCTAGGAAGCTAGATTTTTCTGTTTTTGGTTTGCTTGGAAATGTAGCTTTTCAGTAAGGTATAACTTAAGTAGCTAGCATAATTAGTGGCCGATATAAATGCAGATATACGGGACATTTTTCGAAAAATGACCCAAAATTACCCCATTTTGTAACGACTGCACATAAATCGTAATTTCAAAGGCCCCTAAAGAGCTAGGAAGCTAGATTTTTTTGTTTTTGGATTGCTTGGAAATGTAGCTTTTCAATAAGGTATAATTTAAGTAGCTAGCATAATTAGTGGCCGATATAAATGCAGATATACGGGACATTTTTCGAAAAATGACCCAAAATTACCCCATTTTCTAACGACTTCACATAAATCGTAATTTCAAAGGCCACTAAACAGCTAGGAAGCTAGATTTTTCTGTTTTTGGTTTGCTTGGAAATGTAGCTTTTCAGTAAGGTATAACTTAAGTAGCTAGCATAATTAGTGGCCGATATAAATGCAGATATACGGGACATTTTTCGAAAAATGACCCAAAATTACCCCATTTTGTAACGACTGCACATAAAATCGTAATTTCAAAGGCCCCTAAAGAGCTAGGAAGCTAGATTTTTTTGTTTTTGGATTGCTTGGAAATGTAGCTTTTCAATAAGGTATAACTTAAGTAGCTAGCATAATTAGTGCCTGATATAAATGCAGATATACGGGACATTTTTCGAAAAATGACCCAAAATTACCCCATTTTGTAACGACTTCACATTAATCGTAATTTCAAAGGCCCCTAAAGAGCTAGGAAGCTAGATTTTTTTGTTTTTGGATTGCTTGGAAATGTAGCTTTTCAATAAGGTATAACTTAAGTAGCTAGCATAATTAGTGGCCGATATAAATGCAGATATACGGGACATTTTTCGAAAAATGACCCAAAATTACCCCATTTTGTAACGACTTCACATAAATCGTAATTTCAAAGGCCCCTAAAGAGCTAGGAAGCTAGATTTTTCTGTTTTTGGATTGCTTGGAAATGTAGCTTTTCAATGAGGTATAACTTAAGCTGCTAGCATAATTAGTGGCCGATATAAATGCAGATATACGGGACATTTTTCAAAAAATGACCCAAAATTACCCCATTTTGTAACGACTGCACATAAATCGTAATTTCAAAGGCCCCTAAAGAGCTAGGAAGCTAGATTTTTTTGTTTTTGGATTGCTTGAAAATGTAGCTTTTCAATAAGGTATAACTTAAGTAGCTAGCATAATTAGTGGCCGATATAAATGCAGATATACCGGACATTTTTCGAAAAATGACCCAAAATTACCCCATTTTGTAACGACTTCACATAAATCGTAATTTCAAAGGCCCCTAAACAGCTAGGAAGCTAGATTTTTCTGTTTTTGGTTTGCTTGGAAATGTAGCTTTTCAGTAAGGTATAACTTAAGTAGCTAGCATAATTAGTGGCCGATATAAATGCAGATATACGGGACATTTTTCGAAAAATGACCCAAAATTACCCCATTTTGTAACGACTGCACATAAATCGTAATTTCAAAGGCCCCTAAAGAGCTAGGAAGCTAGATTTTTTTTGTTTTTGGATTGCTTGGAAATGTAGCTTTTCAATAAGGTATAACTTAAGTAGCTAGCATAATTAGTGCCTGATATAAATGCAGATATACGGGACATTTTTCGAAAAATGAACCAAAATTACCCCATTTTGTAACGACTTCACATTAATCGTAATTTCAAAGGCCCCTAAAGAGCTAGGAAGCTAGATTTTTTTGTTTTTGGATTGCTTGAAAATGTAGCTTTTCAATAAGGTATAACTTAAGTAGCTAGCATAATTAGTGGCCGATATAAATGCAGATATACGGGACATTTTTCGAAAAATGACCCAAAATTACCCCATTTTGTAACGACTTCACATAAATCGTAATTTCAAAGGCCCCTAAACAGCTAGGAAGCTAGATTTTTCTGTTTTTGGTTTGCTTGGAAATGTAGCTTTTCAGTAAGGTATAACTTAAGTAGCTAGCATAATTAGTGGCCGATATAAATGCAGATATACGGGACATTTTTCGAAAAATGACCCAAAATTACCCCATTTTGTAACGACTGCACATAAATCGTAATTTCAAAGGCCCCTAAAGAGCTAGGAAGCTAGATTTTTTTGTTTTTGGATTGCTTGGAAATGTAGCTTTTCAATAAGGTATAACTTAAGTAGCTAGCATAATTAGTGCCTGATATAAATGCAGATATACGGGACATTTTTCGAAAAATGAACCAAAATTACCCCATTTTGTAACGACTTCACATTAATCGTAATTTCAAAGGCCCCTAAAGAGCTAGGAAGCTAGATTTTTTTGTTTTTGGATTGCTTGGAAATGTAGCTTTTCAATAAGGTATAACTTAAGTAGCTAGCATAATTAGTGGCCGATATAAATGCAGATATACGGGACATTTTTCGAAAAATGACCCAAAATTACCCCATTTTGTAACGACTTCACATAAATCGTAATTTCAAAGGCCCCTAAAGAGCTAGGAAGCTAGATTTTTCTGTTTTTGGATTGCTTGGAAATGTAGCTTTTCAATGAGGTATAACTTAAGCTGCTAGCATAATTAGTGGCCGATATAAATGCAGATATACGGGACATTTTTCGAAAAATGACCCAAAATTACCCCATTTTGTAACGACTTCACATAAATCGTAATTTCAAAGGCCCCTAAACAGCTAGGAAGCTAGATTTTTCTGTTTTTGGTTTGCTTGGAAATGTAGCTTTTCAGTAAGGTATAACTTAAGTAGCTAGCATAATTAGTGGCCGATATAAATGCAGATATACGGGACATTTTTCGAAAAATGACCCAAAATTACCCCATTTTGTAACGACTGCACATAAATCGTAATTTCAAAGGCCCCTAAAGAGCTAGGAAGCTAGATTTTTTTGTTTTTGGATTGCTTGGAAGTGTAGCTTTTCAATAAGGTATAACTTAAGTAGCTAGCATAATTAGTGCCTGATATAAATGCAGATATACGGGACATTTTTCGAAAAATGACCCAAAATTACCCCATTTTGTAACGACTTCACATTAATCGTAATTTCAAAGGCCCCTAAAGAGCTAGGAAGCTAGATTTTTTTGTTTTTGGATTGCTTGGAAATGTAGCTTTTCAATAAGGTATAACTTAAGTAGCTAGCATAATTAGTGGCCGATATAAATGCAGATATACGGGACATTTTTCGAAAAATGACCCAAAATTACCCCATTTTGTAACGACTTCACATAAATCGTAATTTCAAAGGCCCCTAAAGAGCTAGGAAGCTAGATTTTTTTGTTTTTGGATTGCTTGGAAATGTAGCTTTTCAATAAGGTATAACTTAAGTAGCTAGCATAATTAGTGGCCGATATAAATGCAGATATACGGGACATTTTTCGAAAAATGACCCAAAATTACCCCATTTTGTAACGACTGCAAATAAATCGTAATTTCAAAGGCCCCTAAAGAGCTAGGAAGCTAGATTTTTTTGTTTTTGGATTGCTTGGAAATGTAGCTTTTCAATAAGGTATAACTTAAGTAGCTAGCATAATTAGTGGCCGATATAAATGCAGATATACGGGACATTTTTCGAAAAATGACCCAAAATTACCCCATTTTGTAACGACTTCACATAAATCGTAATTTCAAAGGCCCCTAAAGAGCTAGGAAGCTAGATTTTTCTGTTTTTGGATTGCTTGGAAATGTAGCTTTTCAATAAGGTATAACTTAAGTAGCTAGCATAATTAGTGGCCGATATAAATGCAGATATACGGGACATTTTTCGAAAAATGACCCAAAATTACCCCATTTTGTAACGACTTCACATAAATCGTAATTTCAAAGGCCCCTAAAGAGCTAGGAAGCTAGATTTTTTTGTTTTTGGATTGCTTGGAAATGTAGCTTTTCAATAAGGTATAACTTAAGTAGCTAGCATAATTAGTGCCTGATATAAATGCAGATATACGGGACATTTTTCGAAAAATGAACCAAAATTACCCCATTTTGTAACGACTTCACATTAATCGTAATTTCAAAGGCCCCTAAACAGCTAGGAAGCTAGATTTTTTTGTTTTTGGATTGCTTGGAAATGTAGCTTTTCAATAAGGTATAACTTAAGTAGCTAGCATAATTAGTGGCCGATATAAATGCAGATATACGGGACATTTTTCGAAAAATGACCCAAAATTACCCCATTTTGTAACGACTTCACATAAATCGTAATTTCAAAGGCCCCTAAAGAGCTAGGAAGCTAGATTTTTCTGTTTTTGGATTGCTTGGAAATGTAGCTTTTCAATGAGGTATAACTTAAGCTGCTAGCATAATTAGTGGCCGATATAAATGCAGATATACGGGACATTTTTCGAAAAATGACCCAAAATTACCCCATTTTGTAACGACTTCACATAAATCGTAATTTCAAAGGCCCCTAAAGAGCTAGGAAGCTAGATTTTTTTGTTTTTGGATTGCTTGGAAATGTAGCTTTTCAATAAGGTATAACTTAAGTAGCTAGCATAATTAGTGGCCGATATAAATGCAGATATACGGGACATTTTTCGAAAAATGACCCAAAATTACCCCATTTTGTAACGACTTCACATAAATCGTAATTTCAAAGGCCCCTAAAGAGCTAGGAAGCTAGATTTTTCTGTTTTTGGATTGCTTGGAAATGTAGCTTTTCAATGAGGTATAACTTAAGCTGCTAGCATAATTAGTGGCCGATATAAATGCAGATATACGGGACATTTTTCGAAAAATGACCCAAAATTACCCCATTTTCTAACGACTTCACATAAATCGTAATTTCAAAGGCCCCTAAACAGCTAGGAAGCTAGATTTTTCTGTTTTTGGTTTGCTTGGAAATGTAGCTTTTCAGTAAGGTATAACTTAAGTAGCTAGCATAATTAGTGGCCGATATAAATGCAGATATACGGGACATTTTTCGAAAAATGACCCAAAATTACCCCATTTTGTAACGACTGCACATAAATCGTAATTTCAAAGGCCCCTAAAGAGCTAGGAAGCTAGATTTTTTTGTTTTTGGATTGCTTGGAAATGTAGCTTTTCAATAAGGTATAACTTAAGTAGCTAGCATAATTAGTGCCTGATATAAATGCAGATATACGGGACATTTTTCGAAAAATGACCCAAAATTACCCCATTTTGTAACGACTTCACATTAATCGTAATTTCAAAGGCCCCTAAAGAGCTAGGAAGCTAGATTTTTTTGTTTTTGGATTGCTTGGAAATGTAGCTTTTCAATAAGGTATAACTTAAGTAGCTAGCATAATTAGTGGCCGATATAAATGCAGATATACGGGACATTTTTCGAAAAATGACCCAAAATTACCCCATTTTGTAACGACTTCACATAAATCGTAATTTCAAAGGCCCCTAAAGAGCTAGGAAGCTAGATTTTTCTGTTTTTGGATTGCTTGGAAATGTAGCTTTTCAATGAGGTATAACTTAAGCTGCTAGCATAATTAGTGGCCGATATAAATGCAGATATACGGGACAATTTTCAAAAAATGACCCAAAATTACCCCATTTTGTAACGACTGCACATAAATCGTAATTTCAAAGGCCCCTAAAGAGCTAGGAAGCTAGATTTTTTTGTTTTTGGATTGCTTGGAAATGTAGCTTTTCAATAAGGTATAACTTAAGTAGCTAGCATAATTAGTGGCCGATATAAATGCAGATATACGGGACATTTTTCGAAAAATGACCCAAAATTACCCCATTTTGTAACGACTTCACATAAATCGTAATTTCAAAGGCCCCTAAACAGCTAGGAAGCTAGATTTTTCTGTTTTTGGTTTGCTTGGAAATGTAGCTTTTCAGTAAGGTATAACTTAAGTAGCTAGCATAATTAGTGGCCGATATAAATGCAGATATACGGGGGACATTTTTCGAAAAATGACCCAAAATTACCCCATTTTGTAACGACTGCACATAAATCGTAATTTCAAAGGCCCCTAAAGAGCTAGGAAGCTAGATTTTTTTGTTTTTGGATTGCTTGGAAATGTAGCTTTTCAATAAGGTATAACTTAAGTAGCTAGCATAATTAGTGCCTGATATAAATGCAGATATACGGGACATTTTTCGAAAAATGAACCAAAATTACCCCATTTTGTAACGACTTCACATTAATCGTAATTTCAAAGGCCCCTAAAGAGCTAGGAAGCTAGATTTTTTTGTTTTTGGATTGCTTGGAAATGTAGCTTTTCAATAAGGTATAACTTAAGTAGCTAGCATAATTAGTGGCCGATATAAATGCAGATATACGGGACATTTTTCGAAAAATGACCCAAAATTACCCCCATTTTGTAACGACTTCACATAAATCGTAATTTCAAAGGCCCCTAAAGAGCTAGGAAGCTAGATTTTTCTGTTTTTGGATTGCTTGGAAATGTAGCTTTTCAATGAGGTATAACTTAAGCTGCTAGCATAATTAGTGGCCGATATAAATGCAGATATACGGGACATTTTTCGAAAAATGACCCAAAATTACCCCATTTTGTAACGACTTCACATAAATCGTAATTTCAAAGGCCCCTAAAGAGCTAGGAAGCTAGATTTTTCTGTTTTTGGATTGCTTGGAAATGTAGCTTTTCAATAAGGTATAACTTAAGTAGCTAGCATAATTAGTGGCCGATATAAATGCAGATATACGGGACATTTTTCGAAAAATGACCCAAAATTACCCCATTTTGTAACGACTTCACATAAATCGTAATTTCAAAGGCCCCTAAAGAGCTAGGAAGCTAGATTTTTCTGTTTTTGGATTGCTTGGAAATGTAGCTTTTCAATGAGGTATAACTTAAGTAGCTAGCATAATTAGTGGCCGATATAAATGCAGATATACGGGACATTTTTCGAAAAATGACCCAAAATTACCCCATTTTGTAACGACTTCACATAAATCGTAATTTCAAAGGCCCCTAAAGAGCTAGGAAGCTAGATTTTTCTGTTTTTGGATTGCTTGGAAATGTAGCTTTTCAATAAGGTATAACTTAAGTAGCTAGCATAATTAGTGGCCGATATAAATGCAGATATACGGGACATTTTTCGAAAAATTACCCAAAATTACCCCATTTTGTAACGACTTCACATAAATCGTAATTTCAAAGGCCCCTAAACAGCTAGGAAGCTAGATTTTTCTGTTTTTTGTTTGCTTGGAAATGTAGCTTTTCAGTAAGGTATAACTTAAGTAGCTAGCATAATTAGTGGCCGATATAAATGCAGATATACGGGACATTTTTCGAAAAATGACCCAAAATTACCCCATTTTGTAACGACTGCACATAAATCGTAATTTCAAAGGCCCCTAAAGAGCTAGGAAGCTAGATTTTTTTGTTTTTGGATTGCTTGGAAATGTAGCTTTTCAATAAGGTATAACTTAAGTAGCTAGCATAATTAGTGGCCGATATAAATGCAGATATACGGGACATTTTTCGAAAAATGACCCAAAATTACCTCATTTTGTAACGACTTCACATAAATCGTAATTTCAAAGGCCCCTAAAGAGCTAGGAAGCTAGATTTTTCTGTTTTTGGATTGCTTGGAAATGTAGCTTTTCAATGAGGTATAACTTAAGCTGCTAGCATAATTAGTGGCCGATATAAATGCAGATATACGGGACATTTTTCGAAAAATGACCCAAAATTACCCCATTTTCTAACGACTTCACATAAATCGTAATTTCAAAGGCCCCTAAACAGCTAGGAAGCTAGATTTTTCTGTTTTTGGTTTGCTTGGAAATGTAGCTTTTCAGTAAGGTATAACTTAAGTAGCTAGCATAATTAGTGGCCGATATAAATGCAGATATACGGGACATTTTTCGAAAAATGACCCAAAATTACCCCCATTTTGTAACGACTGCACATAAATCGTAATTTCAAAGGCCCCTAAAGAGCTAGGAAGCTAGATTTTTTTGTTTTTGGATTGCTTGGAAATGTAGCTTTTCAATAAGGTATAACTTAAGTAGCTAGCATAATTAGTGCCTGATATAAATGCAGATATACGGGACATTTTTCGAAAAATGACCCAAAATTACCCCATTTTGTAACGACTTCACATTAATCGTAATTTCAAAGGCCCCTAAAGAGCTAGGAAGCTAGATTTTTTTGTTTTTGGATTGCTTGGAAATGTAGCTTTTCAATAAGGTATAACTTAAGTAGCTAGCATAATTAGTGGCCGATATAAATGCAGATATACGGGACATTTTTCGAAAAATGACCCAAAATTACCCCATTTTGTAACGACTTCACATAAATCGTAATTTCAAAGGCCCCTAAAGAGCTAGGAAGCTAGATTTTTCTGTTTTTGGATTGCTTGGAAATGTAGCTTTTCAATGAGGTATAACTTAAGTAGCTAGCATAATTAGTGGCCGATATAAATGCAGATATACGGGACATTTTTCGAAAAATGACCCAAAATTACCCCATTTTGTAACGACTTCACATAAATCGTAATTTCAAAGGCCCCTAAAGAGCTAGGAAGCTAGATTTTTCTGTTTTTGGATTGCTTGGAAATGTAGCTTTTCAGTAAGGTATAACTTAAGTAGCTAGCATAATTAGTGGCCGATATAAATGCAGATATACGGGACATTTTTCGAAAAATGACCCCAAAATTACCCCATTTTGTAACGACTGCACATAAATCGTAAGTTCAAAGGCCCCTAAAGAGCTAGGAAGCTAGATTTTTTTGTTTTTGGATTGCTTGGAAATGTAGCTTTTCAATAAGGTATAACTTAAGTAGCTAGCATAATTAGTGGCCGATATAAATGCAGATATACGGGACATTTTTCGAAAAATGACCTAAAATTACCCCATTTTGTAACGACTTCACATAAATCGTAATTTCAAAGGCCCCTAAAGAGCTAGGAAGCTAGATTTTTCTGTTTTTGGATTGCTTGGAAATGTAGCTTTTCAATGAGGTATACCTTAAGCTGCTAGCATAATTAGTGGCCGATATAAATGCAGATATACGGGACATTTTTCGAAAAATGACCCAAAATTACCCCATTTTGTAACGACTTCACATAAATCGTAATTTTAAAGGCCCCCTAAACAGCTAGGAAGCTAGATTTTTCTGTTTTTGGTTTGCTTGGAAATGTAGCTTTTCAGTAGGGTATAACTTAAGTAGCTAGCATAATTAGTGGCCGATATAAATGCAGATATACGGGACATTTTTCGAAAAATGACCCAAAATTACCCCATTTTGTAACGACTGCACATAAATCGTAATTTCAAAGGCCCCTAAAGAGCTAGGAAGCTAGATTTTTTTGTTTTTGGATTGCTTGGAAGTGTAGCTTTTCAATAAGGTATAACTTAAGTAGCTAGCATAATTAGTGCCTGATATAAATGCAGATATACGGGAAATTTTTCGAAAAATGACCCAAAATTACCCCATTTTGTAACGACTTCACATTAATCGTAATTTCAAAGGCCCCTAAAGAGCTAGGAAGCTAGATTTTTTTGTTTTTGGATTGCTTGGAAATGTAGCTTTTCAATAAGGTATAACTTAAGTAGCTAGCATAATTAGTGGCCGATATAAATGCAGATATACGGGACATTTTTCGAAAAATGACCCAAAATTACCCCATTTTGTAACGACTTCAGATAAATCGTAATTTCAAAGGCCCCTAAAGAGCTAGGAAGCTAGATTTTTCTGTTTTTGGATTGCTTGGAAATGTAGCTTTTTAATGAGGTATAACTTAAGCTGCTAGCATAATTAGTGGCCGATATAAATGCAGATATACGGGACATTTTTCAAAAAATGACCCAAAATTACCCCATTTTGTAACGACTTCACATAAATCGTAATTTCAAAGGCCCCCTAAAGAGCTAGGAAGCTAGATTTTTTTGTTTTTGGATTGCTTGGAAATGTAGCTTTTCAATAAGGTATAACTTAAGTAGCTAGCGTAATTAGTGGCCGATATAAATGCAGATATACGGGACATTTTTCGAAAAATGACCCAAAATTACCCCATTTTGTAACGACTTCACATAAATCGTAATTTCAAAGGCCCCTAAACAGCTAGGAAGCTAGATTTTTCTGTTTTTGGTTTGCTTGGAAATGTAGCTTTTCAGTAAGGTATAACATAAGTAGCTAGCATAATTAGTGGCCGATATAAATGCAGATATACGGGACATTTTTCGAAAAATGACCCAAAATTACCCCATTTTGTAACGACTGCACATAAATCGTAATTTCAAAGGCCCCTAAAGAGCTAGGAAGCTAGATTTTTTTGTTTTTGGATTGCTTGGAAATGTAGCTTTTCAATAAGGTATAACTTAAGTAGCTAGCATAATTAGTGCCTGATATAAATGCAGATATACGGGACATTTTTCGAAAAATGAACCAAAATTACCCCATTTTGTAACGACTTCACATTAATCGTAATTTCAAAGGCCCCTAAAGAGCTAGGAAGCTAGATTTTTTTGTTTTTGGATTGCTTGGAAATGTAGCTTTTCAATAAGGTATAACTTAAGTAGCTAGCATAATTAGTGGCCGATATAAATGCAGATATACGGGACATTTTTCGAAAAATGACCCAAAATTACCCCATTTTGTAACGACTTCACATAAATCGTAATTTCAAAGGCCCCTAAAGAGCTAGGAAGCTAGATTTTTCTGTTTTTGGATTGCTTGGAAATGTAGCTTTTCAATGAGGTATAACTTAAGCTGCTAGCATAATTAGTGGCCGATATAAATGCAGATATACGGGACTTTTTTCGAAAAATGACCCAAAATTACCCCATTTTGTAACGACTTCACATAAATCGTAATTTCAAAGGCCCCTAAAGAGCTAGGAAGCTAGATTTTTCTGTTTTTGGATTGCTTGGAAATGTAGCTTTTCAATAAGGTATAA
Organism: Calliphora vomitoria; assembly: GCA_942486065.2. Taxonomy (NCBI): domain Eukaryota; kingdom Metazoa; phylum Arthropoda; class Insecta; order Diptera; family Calliphoridae; genus Calliphora; species Calliphora vomitoria. The sequence continues at coordinate 13,773 of CALNXL020000069.1, forward strand.
CTTAAGTAGCTAGCATAATTAGTGCCTGATATAAATGCAGATATACGGGACATTTTTCGAAAAATGAACCAAAATTACCCCATTTTGTAACGACTTCACATTAATCGTAATTTCAAAGGCCCCTAAAGAGCTAGGAAGCTAGATTTTTTTGTTTTTGGATTGCTTGGAAATGTAGCTTTTCAATAAGGTATAACTTAAGTAGCTAGCATAATTAGTGGCCGATATAAATGCAGATATACGGGACATTTTTCGAAAAATGACCCAAAATTACCCCATTTTGTAACGACTTCACATAAATCGTAATTTCAAAGGCCCCTAAAGAGCTAGGAAGCTAGATTTTTCTGTTTTTGGATTGCTTGGAAATGTAGCTTTTCAATGAGGTATAACTTAAGCTGCTAGCATAATTAGTGGCCGATATAAATGCAGATATACGGGACATTTTTCGAAAAATGACCCAAAATTACCCCATTTTGTAACGACTTCACATAAATCGTAATTTCAAAGGCCCCTAAAGAGCTAGGAAGCTAGATTTTTCTGTTTTTGGATTGCTTGGAAATGTAGCTTTTCAATAAGGTATAACTTAAGTAGCTAGCATAATTAGTGGCCGATATAAATGCAGATATACGGGACATTTTTCGAAAAATGACCCAAAATTACCCCATTTTGTAACGACTTCACATAAATCGTAATTTCAAAGGGCGCCCCTAAAGAGCTAGGAAGCTAGATTTTTCTGTTTTTGGATTGCTTGGAAATGTAGCTTTTCAATGAGGTATAACTTAAGCTGCTAGCATAATTAGTGGCCGATATAAATGCAGATATACGGGACATTTTTCGAAAAATGACCCAAAATTACCCCATTTTGTAACGACTTCACATAAATCGTAATTTCAAAGGCCCCTAAAGAGCTAGGAAGCTAGATTTTTCTGTTTTTGGATTGCTTGGAAATGTAGCTTTTCAATAAGGTATAACTTAAGTAGCTAGCATAATTAGTGGCCGATATAAATGCAGATATACGGGACATTTTTCGAAAAATGACCCAAAATTACCCCATTTTGTAACGACTTAACATAAATCGTAATTTCAAAGGCCCCTAAAGAGCTAGGAAGCTAGATTTTTCTGTTTTTGGATTGCCTGGAAATGTAGCTTTGCAATAAGGTATAACTTAAGTAGCTAGCATAATTAGTGGCCGATATAAATGCAGATATACGGGACATTTTTCGAAAAATGACCCAAAATTACCCCATTTTGTAACGACTTCACATAAATCGTAATTTCAAAGGCCCCTAAAGAGCTAGGAAGCTAGATTTTTTTGTTTTTGGATTGCTTGGAAATGTAGCTTTTCAATAAGGTATAACATAAGTAGCTAGCATAATTAGTGGCCGATATAAATGCAGATATACGGGACATTTTTCGAAAAATGACCCAAAATTACCCCATTTTGTAACGACTTCACATAAATCGTAATTTCAAAGGCCCCTAAAGAGCTAGGAAGCTAGATTTTTTTGTTTTTGGATTGCTTGGAAATGTAGCTTTTCAATAAGGTATAACTTAAGTAGCTAGCATAATTAGTGCCTGATATAAATGCAGATATACGGGACATTTTTCGAAAAATGACCCAAAATTACCCCATTTTGTAACGACTTCACATAAATCGTAATTTCAAAGGCCCCTAAAGAGCTAGGAAGCTAGATTTTTCTGTTTTTGGATTGCTTGGAAATGTAGCTTTTCAATAAGGTATAACTTAAGTAGCTAGCATAATTAGTGGCCGATATAAATGCAGAACGGGACATTTTTCGAAAAATGACCCGAAATTACCCCATTTTGTAACGACTTAACATAAATCGTAATTTCAAAGGCCCCTAAAGAGCTAGGAAGCTAGATTTTTCTGTTTTTGGATTGCCTGGAAATGTAGCTTTTCAATAAGGTATAACTTAAGTAGCTAGCATAATTAGTGGCCGATATAAATGCAGATATACGGGACATTTTTCGAAAAATGACCCAAAATTACCCCATTTTGTAACGACTTCACATAAATCGTAATTTCAAAGGCCCCTAAAGAGCTAGGAAGCTAGATTTTTTGTTTTTGGATTGCTTGGAAATGTAGCTTTTCAATAAGGTATAACTTAAGTAGCTAGCATAATTAGTGGCCGATATAAATGCAGGTATACGGGACATTTTTCGAAAAATGACCCAAAATTACCCCATTTTGTAACGACTTCACATAAATCGTAATTTCAAACGCCCCTAAACAGCTAGGAAGCTAGATTTTTCTGTTTTTGGTTTGCTTGGAAATGTAGCTTTTCAGTAAGGTATAACTTAAGTAGCTAGCATAATTAGTGGCCGATATAAATGCAGATATACGGGACATTTTTCGAAAAATGACCCAAAATTACCCCATTTTGTAACGACTGCACATAAATCGTAATTTCAAAGGCCCCTAAAGAGCTAGGAAGCTAGATTTTTTTGTTTTTGGATTGCTTGGAAATGTAGCTTTTCAATAAGGTATAACTTAAGTAGCTAGCATAATTAGTGCCTGATATAAATGCAGATATACGGGACATTTTTCGAAAAATGAACCAAAATTACCCCATTTTGTAACGACTTCACATTAATCGTAATTTCAAAGGCCCCTAAAGAGCTAGGAAGCTAGATTTTTTTGTTTTTGGATTGCTTGGAAATGTAGCTTTTCAATAAGGTATAACATAAGTAGCTAGCATAATTAGTGGCCGATATAAATGCAGATATACGGGACATTTTTCGAAAAATGACCCAAAATTACCCCATTTTGTAACGACTTCACATAAATCGTAATTTCAAAGGCCCCTAAAGAGCTAGGAAGCTAGATTTTTCTGTTTTTGGATTGCTTGGAAATGTAGCTTTTCAATGAGGTATAACTTAAGCTGCTAGCATAATTAGTGGCCGATATAAATGCAGATATACGGGATATTTTTCGAAAAATGACCCAAAATTACCCCATTTTGTAACGACTTCACATAAATCGTAATTTCAAAGGCCCCTAAAGAGCTAGGAAGCTAGATTTTTCTGTTTTTGGATTGCTTGAAAATGTAGCTTTTCAATGAGGTATAGTTTAAGCTGCTAGCATAATTAGTGGCCGATATAAATGCAGATATACGGGACATTTTTCGAAAAATGACCCAAAATTACCCCATTTTGTAACGACTTAACATAAATCGTAATTTCAAAGGCCCCTAAAGAGCTAGGAAGCTAGATTTTTCTGTTTTTGGATTGCCTGGAAATGTAGCTTTTCAATAAGGTATAACTTAAGTAGCTAGCATAATTAGTGGCCGATATAAATGCAGATATACGGGACATTTTTCGAAAAATGACCCAAAATTACCCCATTTTGTAACGACTTCACATAAATCGTAATTTCAAAGGCCCCTAAAGAGCTAGGAAGCTAGATTTTTCTGTTTTTGGTTTGCTTGGAAATGTAGCTTTTCAGTAAGGTATAACTTAAGTAGCTAGCATAATTAGTGGCCGATATAAATGCAGATATACGGGAAATTTTTCGAAAAATGACCCAAAATTACCCCATTTTGTAACGACTTCACATAAATCGTAATTTCAAAGGCCCCTAAACAGCTAGGAAGCTAGATTTTTCTGTTTTTGGTTTGCTTGGAAATGTAGCTTTTCAGTAAGGTATAACTTAAGTAGCTAGCATAATTAGTGGCCGATATAAATGCAGATATACGGGACATTTTTCGAAAAATGACCCAAAATTACCCCATTTTGTAACGACTGCACATAAATCGTAATTTCAAAGGCCCCTAAAGAGCTAGGAAGCTAGATTTTTTTGTTTTTGGATTGCTTGGAAATGTAGCTTTTCAATAAGGTATAACTTAAGTAGCTAGCATAATTAGTGGCCGATATAAATGCAGATATACGGGACATTTTTCGAAAAATGACCTAAAATTACCCCATTTTGTAACGACTTCACATAAATCGTAATTTCAAAGGCCCCTAAAGAGCTAGGAAGCTAGATTTTTCTGTTTTTGGATTGCTTGGAAATGTAGCTTTTCAATGAGGTATACCTTAAGCTGCTAGCATAATTAGTGGCCGATATAAATGCAGATATACGGGACATTTTTCGAAAAATGACCCAAAATTACCCCATTTTGTAACGACTTCACATAAATCGTAATTTCAAAGGCCCCTAAACAGCTAGGAAGCTAGATTTTTCTGTTTTTGGTTTGCTTGGAAATGTAGCTTTTCAGTAAGGTATAACTTAAGTAGCTAGCATAATTAGTGGCCGATATAAATGCAGATATACGGGACATTTTTCGAAAAATGACCCAAAATTACCCCATTTTGTAACGACTGCACATAAATCGTAATTTCAAAGGCCCCTAAAGAGCTAGGAAGCTAGATTTTTTTGTTTTTGGATTGCTTGGAAGTGTAGCTTTTCAATAAGGTATAACTTAAGTAGCTAGCATAATTAGTGCCTGATATAAATGCAGATATACGGGAAATTTTTCGAAAAATGACCCAAAATTACCCCATTTTGTAACGACTTCACATTAATCGTAATTTCAAAGGCCCCTAAAGAGCTAGGAAGCTAGATTTTTTTGTTTTTGGATTGCTTGGAAATGTAGCTTTTCAATAAGGTATAACTTAAGTAGCTAGCATAATTAGTGGCCGATATAAATGCAGATATACGGGACATTTTTCGAAAAATGACCCAAAATTACCCCATTTTGTAACGACTTCACATAAATCGTAATTTCAAAGGCCCCTAAAGAGCTAGGAAGCTAGATTTTTCTGTTTTTGGATTGCTTGGAAATGTAGCTTTTTAATGAGGTATAACTTAAGCTGCTAGCATAATTAGTGGCCGATATAAATGCAGATATACGGGACATTTTTCAAAAAATGACCCAAAATTACCCCATTTTGTAACGACTTCACATAAATCGTAATTTCAAAGGCCCCTAAAGAGCTAGGAAGCTAGATTTTTTTGTTTTTGGATTGCTTGGAAATGTAGCTTTTCAATAAGGTATAACTTAAGTAGCTAGCGTAATTAGTGGCCGATATAAATGCAGATATACGGGACATTTTTCGAAAAATGACCCAAAATTACCCCATTTTGTAACGACTTCACATAAATCGTAATTTCAAAGGCCCCTAAACAGCTAGGAAGCTAGATTTTTCTGTTTTTGGTTTGCTTGGAAATGTAGCTTTTCAGTAAGGTATAACTTAAGTAGCTAGCATAATTAGTGGCCGATATAAATGCAGATATACGGGACATTTTTCGAAAAATTACCCAAAATTACCCCATTTTGTAACGACTGCACATAAATCGTAATTTCAAAGGCCCCTAAAGAGCTAGGAAGCTAGATTTTTTTGTTTTTGGATTGCTTGGAAATGTAGCTTTTCAATAAGGTATAACTTAAGTAGCTAGCATAATTAGTGCCTGATATAAATGCAGATATACGGGACATTTTTCGAAAAATGAACCAAAATTACCCCATTTTGTAACGACTTCACATTAATCGTAATTTCAAAGGCCCCTAAAGAGCTAGGAAGCTAGATTTTTCTGTTTTTGGATTGCTTGGAAATGTAGCTTTTCAATGAGGTATAACTTAAGCTGCTAGCATAATTAGTGGCCGATATAAATGCAGATATACGGGACATTTTTCGAAAAATGACCCAAAATTACCCCATTTTGTAACGACTTCACATAAATCGTAATTTCAAAGGCCCCTAAAGAGCTAGGAAGCTAGATTTTTCTGTTTTTGGATTGCTTGGAAATGTAGCTTTTCAATAAGGTATAACTTAAGTAGCTAGCATAATTAGTGGCCGATATAAATGCAGATATACGGGACATTTTTCGAAAAATGACCCAAAATTACCCCATTTTGTAACGACTTCACATAAATCGTAATTTCAAAGGCCACTAAACAGCTAGGAAGCTAGATTTTTCTGTTTTTGGTTTGCTTGGAAATGTAGCTTTTCAGTAAGGTATAACTTAAGTAGCTAGCATAATTAGTGGCCGATATAAATGCAGATATACGGGACATTTTTCGAAAAATGACCCAAAATTACCCCATTTTGTAACGACTGCACATAAATCGTAATTTCAAAGGCCCCTAAAGAGCTAGGAAGCTAGATTTTTTTGTTTTTGGATTGCTTGGAAATGTAGCTTTTCAATAAGGTATAACTTAAGTAGCTAGCATAATTAGTGCCTGATATAAATGCAGATATACGGGACATTTTTCGAAAAATGAACCAAAATTACCCCATTTTGTAACGACTTCACATTAATTGTAATTTCAAAGGCCCCTAAAGAGCTAGGAAGCTAGATTTTTTTGTTTTTGGATTGCTTGGAAATGTAGCTTTTCAATAAGGTATAACTTAAGTAGCTAGCATAATTAGTGGCCGATATAAATGCAGATATACGGGACATTTTTCGAAAAATGACCCAAAATTACCCCATTTTGTAACGACTTAACATAAATCGTAATTTCAAAGGCCCCTAAAGAGCTAGGAAGCTAGATTTTTCTGTTTTTGGATTGCCTGGAAATGTAGCTTTGCAATAAGGTATAACTTAAGTAGCTAGCATAATTAGTGGCCGATATAAATGCAGATATACGGGACATTTTTCGAAAAATGACCCAAAATTACCCCATTTTGTAACGACTTCACATAAATCGTAATTTCAAAGGCCCCTAAAGAGCTAGGAAGCTAGATTTTTGGTTTTTGGATTGCTTGGAAATGTAGCTTTTCAATAAGGTATAACTTAAGTAGCTAGCATAATTAGTGGCCGATATAAATGCAGATATACGGGACATTTTTCGAAAAATGACCCAAAATTACCCCATTTTGTAACGACTTCACATAAATCGTAATTTCAAAGGCCCCTAAACAGCTAGGAAGCTAGATTTTTCTGTTTTTGGATTGCTTGGAAATGTAGCTTTTCAATGAGGTATAACTTAAGCTGCTAGCATAATTAGTGGCCGATATAAATGCAGATATACGGGACATTTTTCGAAAAATGACCCAAAATTACCCCATTTTGTAACGACTTCACATTAATCGTAATTTCAAAGGCCCCTAAAGAGCTAGGAAGCTAGATTTTTCTGTTTTTGGATTGCCTGGAAATGTAGCTTTTCAATAAGGTATAACTTAAGTAGCTAGCATAATTAGTGGCCGATATAAATGCAGATATACGGGACATTTTTCGAAAAATGACCCAAAATTACCCCATTTTGTAACGACTTCACATAAATCGTAATTTCAAAGGCCCCTAAACAGCTAGGAAGCTAGATTTTTCTGTTTTTGGATTGCTTGGAAATGTAGCTTTTCAATGAGGTATAACTTAAGCTGCTAGCATAATTAGTGGCCGATATAAATGCAGATATACGGGACATTTTTCGAAAAATGACCCAAAATTACCCCATTTTGTAACGACTTCACATTAATCGTAATTTCAAAGGCCCCTAAAGAGCTAGGAAGCTAGATTTTTCTGTTTTTGGATTGCCTGGAAATGTAGCTTTTCAATAAGGTATAACTTAAGTAGCTAGCATAATTAGTGGCCGATATAAATGCAGATATACGGGACATTTTTCGAAAAATGACCCAAAATTACCCCATTTTGTAACGACTTCACATAAATCGTAATTTCAAAGGCCCCTAAAGAGCTAGGAAGCTAGATTTTTCTGTTTTTGGATTGCTTGGAAATGTAGCTTTTCAATGAGGTATAACTTAAGCTGCTAGCATAATTAGTGGCCGATATAAATGCAGATATACGGGACATTTTTCGAAAAATGACCCAAAATTACCCCATTTTGTAACGACTTCACATAAATCGCGTAATTTCAAAGGCCCCTAAAGAGCTAGGAAGCTAGATTTTTTTGTTTTTGGATTGCTTGGAAATGTAGCTTTTCAATAAGGTATAACTTAAGTAGCTAGCATAATTAGTGGCCGATATAAATGCAGATATACGGGACATTTTTCGAAAAATGACCCAAAATTACCCCATTTTGTAACGACTTCACATAAATCGTAATTTCAAAGGCCCCTAAACAGCTAGGAAGCTAGATTTTTCTGTTTTTGGTTTGCTTGGAAATGTAGCTTTTCAGTAAGGTATAACTTAAGTAGCTAGCATAATTAGTGGCCGATATAAATGCAGATATACGGGACATTTTTCGAAAAATGACCCAAAATTACCCCATTTTGTAACGACTGCACATAAATCGTAATTTCAAAGGCCCCTAAAGAGCTAGGAAGCTAGATTTTTTTGTTTTTGGATTGCTTGGAAATGTAGCTTTTCAATAAGGTATAACTTAAGTAGCTAGCATAATTAGTGGCCGATATAAATGCAGATATACGGGACATTTTTCGAAAAATGACCCAAAATTACCCCATTTTGTAACGACTTCACATTAATCGCAATTTCAAAGGCCCCTAAAGAGCTAGGAAGCTAGATTTTTTTGTTTTTGGATTGCTTGGAAATGTAGCTTTTCAATAAGGTATAACTTAAGTAGCTAGCATAATTAGTGGCCGATATAAATGCAGATATACGGGACATTTTTCGAAAAATGACCCAAAATTACCCCATTTTGTAACGACTTCACATAAATTGTAATTTCAAAGGCCCCTAAAGAGCTAGGAAGCTAGATTTTTCTGTTTTTGGATTGCTTGGAAATGTAGCTTTTCAATGAGGTATAACTTAAGCTGCTAGCATAATTAGTGGCCGATATAAATGCAGATATACGGGACATTTTTCGAAAAATGACCCAAAATTACCCCATTTTGTAACGACTTCACATAAATCGTAATTTCAAAGGCCCCTAAAGAGCTAGGAAGCTAGATTTTTCTGTTTTTGGATTGCTTGGAAATGTAGCTTTTCAATAAGGTATAACTTAAGTAGCTAGCATAATTAGTGGCCGATATAAATGCAGATATACGGGACATTTTTCGAAAAATGACCCAAAATTACCCCATTTTGTAACGACTTCACATAAATCGTAATTTCAAATCCCCTAAACAGCTAGGAAGCTAGATTTTTCTGTTTTTGGTTTGCTTGGAAATGTAGCTTTTCAGTAAGGTATAACTTAAGTAGCTAGCATAATTAGTGGCCGATATAAATGCAGATATACGGGACATTTTTCGAAAAATGACCCAAAATTACCCCATTTTGTAACGGACTGCCCCTAAAGAGCTAGGAAGCTAGATTTTTTTGTTTTTGGATTGCTTGGAAATGTAGCTTTTCAATAAGGTATAACTTAAGTAGCTAGCATAATTAGTGGCCGATATAAATGCAGATATACGGGACATTTTTCGAAAAATTACCCAAAATTACCCCATTTTGTAACGACCTTCACATAAATCGTAATTTCAAAGGCCCCTAAAGAGCTAGGAAGCTAGATTTTTCTGTTTTTGGATTGCTTGGAAATGTAGCTTTTCAATGAGGTATAACTTAAGCTGCTAGCATAATTAGTGGCCGATATAAATGCAGATATACGGGACATTTTTCGAAAAATGACCCAAAATTACCCCATTTTTGTAACGACTTTCACATAAATCGTAATTTCAAAGGCCCCTAAAGTGCTAGGAAGCTAGATTTTTCTGTTTTTGGATTGCTTGGAAATGTAGCTTTTCAATAAGGTATAACTTAAGTAGCTAGCATAATTAGTGGCCGATATAAATGCAGATATACGGGACATTTTTCGAAAAATGACCCAAAATTACCCCATTTTGTAACGACTTCACATAAATCGTAATTTCAAAGGCCCCTAAAGAGCTAGGAAGCTAGATTTTTCTGTTTTTTGGATTGCCTGGAAATGTAGCTTTTCAATAAGGTATAACTTAAGTAGCTAGCATAATTAGTGGCCGATATAAATGCAGATATACGGGACATTTTTCGAAAAATGACCCAAAATTACCCCATTTTTGTAACGACTTCACATAAATCGTAATTTCAAAGGCCCCTAAACAGCTAGGAAGCTAGATTTTTCTGTTTTTGGTTTGCTTGGAAATGTAGCTTTTCAGTAAGGTATAACTTAAGTAGCTAGCATAATTAGTGGCCGATATAAATGCAGATATACGGGACATTTTTCGAAAAATGACCCAAAATTACCCCATTTTGTAACGACTTCACATAAATCGTAATTTCAAAGGCCCCTAAAGAGCTAGGAAGCTAGATTTTTTTGTTTTTGGATTGCTTGGAAATGTAGCTTTTCAATAAGGTATAACTTAAGTAGCTAGCATAATTAGTGGCCGATATAAATGCAGATATACGGGACATTTTTCGAAAAATGACCCAAAATTACCCCCATTTTGTAACAACTTCACATAAATCGTAATTTCAAAGGCCCCTAAAGAGCTAGGAAGCTAGATTTTTCTGTTTTTGGATTGCTTGGAAATGTAGCTTTTCAATGAGGTATAACTTAAGCTGCTAGCATAATTAGTGGCCGATATAAATGCAGATATACGGGGACATTTTTCGAAAAATGACCCAAAATTACCCCATTTTGTAACGACTTCACATAAATCGTAATTTCAAAGGCCCCTAAAGTGCTAGGGGAGCTAGATTTTTCTGTTTTTGGATTGCTTGGAAATGTAGCTTTTCAATAAGGTATAACTTAAGTAGCTAGCATAATTAGTGGCCGATATAAATGCAGATATACGGGACATTTTTCGAAAAATGACCCAAAATTACCCCATTTTGTAACGACTTCACATAAATCGTAATTTCAAAGGCCCCTAAAGAGCTAGGAAGCTAGATTTTTCTGTTTTTGGATTGCTTGGAAATGTAGCTTTTCAATGAGGTATAACTTAAGCTGCTAGCATAATTAGTGGCCGATATAAATGCAGATATACGGGACATTTTTCGAAAAATGACCCAAAATTACCCCATTTTGTAACGACTTCACATAAATCGTAATTTCAAAGGCCCCTAAAGAGCTAGGAAGCTAGATTTTTTTGTTTTTGGATTGCTTGGAAATGTAGCTTTTCAATAAGGTATAACTTAAGTAGCTAGCATAATTAGTGGCCGATATAAATGCAGATATACGGGACATTTTTCGAAAAATGACCCAAAATTACCCCATTTTGTAACGACTTCACATAAATCGTAATTTCAAAGGCCCCTAAACAGCTAGGAAGCTAGATTTTTTCTGTTTTTGGTTTGCTTGGAAATGTAGCTTTTCAGTAAGGTATAACTTAAGTAGCTAGCATAATTAGTGGCCGATATAAATGCAGATATACGGGACATTTTTCGAAAAATGACCCAAAATTACCCCATTTTGTAACGACTTCACATAAATCGTAATTTCAAAGGCCCCTAAAGAGCTAGGAAGCTAGATTTTTTTGTTTTTGGATTGCTTGGAAATGTAGCTTTTCAATAAGGTATAACTTAAGTAGCTAGCATAATTAGTGCCTGATATAAATGCAGATATACGGGACATTTTTCGAAAAATGAACCAAAATTACCCAATTTTGTAACGACTTCACATTAATCGTAATTTCAAAGGCCCCTAAAGAGCTAGGAAGCTAGATTTTTTTGTTTTTGGATTGCTTGGAAATGTAGCTTTTCAATAAGGTATAACTTAAGTAGCTAGCGTAATTAGTGGCCGATATAAATGCAGATATACGGGACATTTTTCGAAAAATGACCCAAAATTACCCCATTTTGTAACGACTTCACATAAATCGTAATTTCAAAGGCCCCTAAAGAGCTAGGAAGCTAGATTTTTCTGTTTTTGGATTGCTTGGAAATGTAGCTTTTCAATGAGGTATAACTTAAGCTGCTAGCATAATTAGTGGCCGATATAAATGCAGATATACGGGACATTTTTCGAAAAATGACCCAAAATTACCCCATTTTTGTAACGACTTCACATAAATCGTAATTTCAAAGGCCCCTAAAGAGCTAGGAAGCTAGATTTTTCTGTTTTTGGATTGCTTGGAAATGTAGCTTTTCAATAAGGTATAACTTAAGTAGCTAGCATAATTAGTGGCCGATATAAATGCAGATATACGGGACATTTTTCGAAAAATGAACCAAAATTACCCCATTTTGTAACGACTTCACATTAATCGTAATTTCAAAGGCCCCTAAAGAGCTAGGAAGCTAAATTTTTTTGTTTTTGGATTGCTTGGAAATGTAGCTTTTCAATAAGGTATAAGTTAAGTAGCTAGCATAATTAGTGGTCGATATAAATGCAGATATACGGGACATTTTTCGAAAAATGACCCAAAATTACCCCATTTTGTAACGACTTCACATAAATCGTAATTTCAAAGGCCCCTAAACAGCTAGGAAGCTAGATTTTTCTGTTTTTGGTTTGCTTGGAAATGTAGCTTTTCAGTAAGGTATAACTTAAGTAGCTAGCATAATTAGTGGCCGATATAAATGCAGATATACGGGACATTTTTCGAAAAATGACCCAAAATTACCCCATTTTGTAACGACTTCACATAAATCGTAATTTCAAAGGCCCCTAAAGAGCTAGGAAGCTATTTTGGATTGCTTGGAAATGTAGCTTTTCAATGAGGTATAACTTAAGCTGCTAGCATAATTAGTGGCCGATATAAATGCAGATATACGGGACATTTTTCGAAAAATGACCCAAAATTACCCCATTTTGTAACGACTTCACATAAATCGTAATTTCAAAGGCCCCTAAAGTGCTAGGAAGCTAGATTTTTCTGTTTTTGGATTGCTTGGAAATGTAGCTTTTCAATAAGGTATAACTTAAGTAGCTAGCATAATTAGTGGCCGATATAAATGCAGATATACGGGACATTTTTCGAAAAATGACCCAAAATTACCCCATTTTGTAACGACTTCACATAAATCGTAATTTCAAAGGCCCCTAAAGAGCTAGGAAGCTAGATTTTTCTGTTTTTGGATTGCCTGGAAATGTAGCTTTTCAATAAGGTATAACTTAAGTAGCTAGCATAATTAGTGGCCGATATAAATGCAGATATACGGGACATTTTTCGAAAAATGACCCAAAATTACCCCATTTTGTAACGACTTCACATAAATCGTAATTTCAAAGGCCCCTAAAGAGCCAGGAAGCTAGATTTTTTTGTTTTTGGATTGCTTGGAAATGTAGCTTTTCAATAAGGTATAACTTAAGTAGCTAGCATAATTAGTGGCCGATATAAATGCAGATATACGGGACATTTTTCGAAAAATGACCCAAAATTACCCCATTTTGTAACGACTTCACATAAATCGTAATTTCAAAGGCCCCTAAACAGCTAGGAAGCTAGATTTTTCTGTTTTTGGTTTGCTTGGAAATGTAGCTTTTCAGTAATGTATAACTTAAGTAGCTAGCATAATTAGTGGCCGATATAAATTCAGATATACGGGACATTTTTCGAAAAATGACCCAAAATTACCCCATTTTGTAACGACTGCACATAAATCGTAATTTCAAAGGCCCCTAAAGAGCTAGGAAGCTAGATTTTTTTGTTTTTGGATTGCTTGGAAATGTAGCTTTTCAATAAGGTATAACTTAAGTAGCTAGCATAATTAGTGCCTGATATAAATGCAGATATACGGGACATTTTTCGAAAAATGACCCAAAATTACCCCATTTTGTAACGACTTCACATTAATCGTAATTTCAAAGGCCCCTAAAGAGCTAGGAAGCTAGATTTTTTTGTTTTTGGATTGCTTGGAAATGTAGCTTTTCAATAAGGTATAACTTAAGTAGCTAGCATAATTAGTGGCCGATATAAATGCAGATATACGGGACATTTTTCGAAAAATGACCCAAAATTACCCCATTTTGTAACGACTTCACATAAATCGTAATTTCAAAGGCCCCTAAACAGCTAGGAAGCTAGATTTTTCTGTTTTTGGTTTGCTTGGAAATGTAGCTTTTCAGTAAGGTATAACTTAAGTAGCTAGCATAATTAGTGGCCGATATAAATGCAGATATACGGGACATTTTTCGAAAAATGACCCAAAATTACCCCATTTTGTAACGACTGCACATAAATCGTAATTTCAAAGGCCCCTAAAGAGCTAGGAAGCTAGATTTTTTTGTTTTTGGATTGCTTGGAAATGTAGCTTTTCAGTAAGGTATAACTTAAGTAGCTAGCATAATTAGTGGCCGATATAAATGCAGATATACGGGACATTTTTCGAAAAATGACCCAAAATTACCCCATTTTGTAACGACTGCACATAAATCGTAATTTCAAAGGCCCCTAAAGAGCTAGAAAGCTAGATTTTTTTGTTTTTGGATTGCTTGGAAATGTAGCTTTTCAGTAAGGTATAACTTAAGTAGCTAGCATAATTAGTGCCTGATGTAAATGCAGATATACGGGACATTTTTCGAAAAATGAACCAAAATTACCCAATTTTGTAACGACTTCACATTAATCGTAATTTCAAAGGCCCCTAAAGAGCTAGGAAGCTAGATTTTTTTGTTTTTGGATTGCTTGGAAATGTAGCTTTTCAATAAGGTATAACTTAAGTAGCTAGCATAATTAGTGGCCGATATAAATGCAGATATACGGGACATTTTTCGAAAAATGACCCAAAATTACCCCATTTTGTAACGACTTCACATAAATCGTAATTTCAAAGGCCCCTAAAGAGCTAGGAAGCTAGATTTTTTTGTTTTTGGATTGCCTGGAAATGTAGCTTTTCAATAAGGTATAACTTAAGTAGCTAGCATAATTAGTGGCCGATATAAATGCAGATATACGGGACATTTTTCGAAAAATGACCCAAAATTACCCCATTTTGTAACGACTTCACATAAATCGTAATTTCAAAGGCCCCTAAACAGCTAGGAAGCTAGATTTTTCTGTTTTTGGTTTGCTTGGAAATGTAGCTTTTCAGTAAGGTATAACTTAAGTAGCTAGCATAATTAGTGGCCGATATAAATGCAGATATACGGGACATTTTTCGAAAAATGACCCAAAATTACCCCATTTTGTAACGACTGCACATAAATCGTAATTTCAAAGGCCCCTAAAGAGCTAGGAAGCTAGATTTTTTTGTTTTTGGATTGCTTGGAAATGTAGCTTTTCAATAAGGTATAACTTAAGTAGCTAGCATAATTAGTGGCCGATATAAATGCAGATATACGGGACATTTTTCGAAAAATGACCCAAAATTACCCCATTTTGTAACGACTTCACATAAATCGTAATTTTAAAGGCCCCTAAACAGCTAGGAAGCTAGATTTTTCTGTTTTTGGTTTGCTTGGAAATGTAGCTTTTCAGTAAGGTATAACTTAAGTAGCTAGCATAATTAGTGGCCGATATAAATGCAGATATACGGGACATTTTTCGAAAAATGACCCAAAATTACCCCATTTTGTAACGACTGCACATAAATCGTAATTTCAAAGGCCCCTAAAGAGCTAGGAAGCTAGATTTTTCTGTTTTTGGATTGCTTGGAAATGTAGCTTTTCAATGAGGTATAACTTAAGCTGCTAGCATAATTAGTGGCCGATATAAATGCAGATATACGGGACATTTTTCGAAAAATGACCCAAAATTACCCCATTTTGTAACGACTTCACATAAATCGTAATTTCAAAGGCCCCTAAAGAGCTAGGAAGCTAGATTTTTCTGTTTTTGGATTGCTTGGAAATGTAGCTTTTCAATAAGGTATAACTTAAGTAGCTAGCATAATTAGTGGACGATATAAATGCAGATATACGGGACATTTTTCGAAAAATGACCCAAAATTACCCCATTTTGTAACGACTTCACATAAATCGTAATTTCAAAGGCCCCTAAAGAGCTAGGAAGCTAGATTTTTCTGTTTTTGGATTGCCTGGAAATGTAGCTTTTCAATAAGGTATAACTTGAGTAGCTAGCATAATTAGTGGCCGATATAAATGCAGATATACGGGACATTTTTCGAAAAATGACCCAAAATTACCCCATTTTGTAACGACTTCACATAAATCGTAATTTCAAAGGCCCCTAAAGAGCTAGGAAGCTAGATTTTTCTGTTTTTGGATTGCTTGGAAATGTAGCTTTTCAATGAGGTATAACTTAAGCTGCTAGCATAATTAGTGGCCGATATAAATGCAGATATACGGGACATTTTTCGAAAAATGACCCAAAATTACCCCATTTTGTAACGACTTCACATAAATCGTAATTTCAAAGGCCCCTAAACAGCTAGGAAGCTAGATTTTTCTGTTTTTGGTTTGCTTGGAAATGTAGCTTTTCAGTAAGGTATAACTTAAGTAGCTAGCATAATTAGTGGCCGATATAAATGCAGATATACGGGACATTTTTCGAAAAATGACCCAAAATTACCCCATTTTGTAACGACTTCACATAAATCGTAATTTCAAAGGCCCCTAAACAGCTAGGAAGCTAGATTTTTCTGTTTTTGGTTTGCTTGGAAATGTAGCTTTTCAATAAGGTATAACTTACGTAGCTAGCATAATTAGTGGCCGATATAAATGCAGATATACGGGACATTTTTCGAAAAATGACCCAAAATTACCCCATTTTGTAACGACTTCACATAAATCGTAATTTCAAAGGCCCCTAAACAGCTAGGAAGCTGGATTTTTCTGTTTTTGGATTACCTGGAAATGTAGCTTTTCAATAAGGTATAACTTGAGTAGCTAGCATAATTAGTGGCCGATATAAATGCAGATATACGGGACATTTTTCGAAAAATGACCCAAAATTACCCCATTTTGTAACGACTTCACATAAATCGTAATTTCAAAGGCCCCTAAAGAGCTAGGAAGCTAGATTTTTCTGTTTTTGGATTGCCTGGAAATGTAGCTTTTCAATAAGGTATAACTTGAGTAGCTAGCATAATTAGTGGCCGATATAAATGCAGATATACGGGACATTTTTCGAAAAATGACCCAAAATTACCCCATTTTGTAACGACTTCACATAAATCGTAATTTCAAAGGCCCCTAAAGAGCTAGGAAGCTAGATTTTTCTGTTTTTAGATTGCTTGGAAATGTAGCTTTTCAATGAGGTATAACTTAAGCTGCTAGCATAATTAGTGGCCGATATAAATGCAGATATACGGGACATTTTTCGAAAAATGACCCAAAATTACCCCATTTTGTAACGACTTCACATAAATCGTAATTTCAAAGGCCCCTAAACAGCTAGGAAGCTAGATTTTTCTGTTTTTGGTTTGCTTGGAAATGTAGCTTTTCAGTAAGGTATAACTTAAGTAGCTAGCATAATTAGTGGCCGATATAAATGCAGATATACGGGACATTTTTCGAAAAATGACCCAAAATTACCCCATTTTGTAACGACTGCACATAAATCGTAATTTCAAAGGCCCCTAAAGAGCTAGGAACTAGATTTTTTTGTTTTTGGATTGCTTGGAAATGTAGCTTTTCAATAAGGTGTAACTTAAGTAGCTAGCATAATTAGTGCCTGATATAAATGCAGATATACGGGACATTTTTCGAAAAATGACCCAAAATTACCCCATTTTGTAACGACTTCACATTAATCGTAATTTCAAAGGCCCCTAAAGAGCTAGGAAGCTAGATTTTTTTGTTTTTGGATTGCTTGGAAATGTAGCTTTTCAATAAGGTATAACTTAAGTAGCTAGCATAATTAGTGGCCGATATAAATGCAGATATACGGGACATTTTTCGAAAAATGACCCAAAATTACCCCATTTTGTAACGACTTCACATAAATCGTAATTTCAAAGGCCCCTAAAGAGCTAGGAAGCTAGATTTTTCTGTTTTTGGATTGCTTGGAAATGTAGCTTTTCAATGA
>CALNXL020000070.1:0-50917 GCA_942486065.2 Calliphora vomitoria
AGTACCGGATATTTGTTGAAATGTATTCCTTTCTTCGCTTACACCAAATAATTCGCTTCAGAATACCCCACTTTGAATTAAAATTTTTAGAATGATGTTAAGCAACGAAATGAAAATTGTCATTGTTTGAACGTTGGGAATAAAAAAAGGATTTATGTATTTCTCCAATTGAAAAAAAATTTTTTGTTCGACAAAATTAATTTTTTTTTTTTGAAAAAAAATTTTTTTTGCCAATTTTTTTTTACAACGATCACTGATTTTGTAACCCTGTATATAGGAAACTAAAACTATCTGTAAGAATTGAAGAAAACAATTATACAATAATCTTTTTTCTTTATGTCATTAGCGGTATAGTATAAAAATTGATTCTGCCACGCCCTTCCGTTTCATAGACTGAAAATCAAAAATCTGACTTCACAGGGCCTTTCTGAAGATTCCGTGAAAATTTTATCAAAATCGGTGCAGCCGTTTTGAGTCCATGCGGAACATACATACACAATTCTGTTTTTATATATATATGGCATTAACAGTATAATGTAAAAATTGGATTTTTACACACCCACAGACGGAATATCAAAAATCTGACTTTACAGTGTTACCCGTTGGGCTATTCTGAAGATTCCCTGAAAATTTCAACAAAATCGGTTCAGCCGTTTTTGAGTTCATTCGGAACATACATACATACATACCCACATACATACAAACATCCATTTTTATATATATAGATCGATGATAAACAATGAATAAGAAATGGTGCATGAATAAGAAATTTCCATATGAAATCTATGAAATAAAATAATATTTTGAATAACTCTCCGCATTCCACTTTTAATAAAAAGTAACGGTTTTATTCAAATAAAATTTGTTTTAGAAAGGGCATCTACGTCTAGACTCTAGAGCCTCAGAAACGGGAAGAGAAAGAGAATCACGGCTTCAGCAAATGCGTCGCATTGCATCTTCATCGAGTGCTGCGGAGACACCTCAGCAGCATATCGAAAGACTAGAAGCCAATCGCTCCTGAATGGCTCGATCAAGAGAAGGAATCGATTTAAAGTTGCCGGCATTTTATTACAATAAGTATGATGACTACAGGAATCACAAGGACGTACTGATTGCCGCAATGGACAAACATTGCTTACATTGCCGCGTTTTGAAGTTCCCTAAGGAATCCCCGGGAATTTGCTGTTCGAACGGTAAAGTTATTCTGCCTCCAGTTATTGAGCCGCCTATGCTGCTTCTAAGTTACATTTCCGGCGCCAATCCTATTTCCAAGCACTTCCTTCAAAATATCCAAAAGTGCAACTCATGATTTAAATTGACGTCGGCTTCATGCCCACCTTTAAAGTTCAAGGCCAAATGAACCACAGAATTGGATCATTGCTCCCGCTTCCCAATGATGATGCGAAGTTCCTTCAAATTTATTTCACTGGAAATGAATCTACAGAAGCCGAACGCTATCAACGAACATGCGTGTGCATTTGCTGCAATACCCTTCTGCCGAAACATTCTCAAAACAATTGTTGGACATCAGAAATGGAAAAATTTCAATTGATCTCACCACAAATGAGATTTCGTTGTTAACAAGGTATTCCCAATTTTTACAACCAACTACAAAAATTCGGATTGACTGTGGGAACATGCAATTTTGGCACCAACAAATTATGATGTTAACAAGCTCAATAAACAAATACAATTGAAACTCATGATCAATCAATAATGTTAAGTTAAAATTAGTATACCTGTGAAAGTATATATAAATACTAATAGAAACTAATTTTAGATAAACTAAATAAGTATATTGTAACCACAAGATAATATAATAAGAATTAATTTAAAAGGAAAAGTGTAGATTTTAATAACTTAATATATATATTAGTTTAACTCTAAACTTTTTATTTCATTACGATACGGGTAGCGAAGCACATCGGGTTTTAGCTAGTACATATATAAATTATATACTTTCTTCAAAAAAAAAACCCTTTTTTTAAACAAAATAAAAGTTTATTTAAAATATAGTAGTATTTTATATATTGTTAGAAAAACTAGTTTACGCAGAAAATATTTTATTTCAAATGTATAAAAATGTTATCTAATTCAGCAATTTATAATTGAAATAACTAAATATTCCTACCATTTCCAAGAGAGTCTATAATTTTATAATAGGAATAAAATGTACTATTTAACAAATTATATACTTAATAATTGGTTAACATTACCGATTGGCTCAACATTTTCCATATTTACCACAAGTGAAGTAAAAGAGTATCAAAAAGGGTAAACAAATATATTTAGTCAAACTTCAAAAGTATATTTTTGTTCTGTTCTCTGTTAGTCACCAAATCTACTTCAAAGTTATATTTTTTACCGATATGAGTGTATATATGCGTTAATGTATTTTTCGGATGTGCGACTTATTTGAAAGATATTATTAAATATTTTAACGTGATTTCAATGTATCTGAGGACTATTTTGCTTGATATTTTTCTCCATAACATTATTTAAAAGAGTTTTATGGGTATTATTGTGATTATCGGAAATGGAGCTAATATGGCTGCTATGGTCAAATATGAACCGATATTCACAAAACCCAGTAGTATGATATTTGGATACAATATATTGATCTGTATACACTTATAGTTCAATATCCATGTATTTAAAATATTTATAGAGGTTAATGTGTTTTTCGGAAGTGATCCTTATATGGGAGCTGTGACCAATTATCGGCCGATCTTCATAAAATTCAACATATCGATTTTCGTATATATGGGAAATATTTATTTGAAATGTTAACCAGATAGAAGCATTTATAAGAGATTTATTAGTATTTAAGTAATTTTCGGAAATGGACCTTATATGGGAGCTATGGTCAAATATGAACCGATATTCACACAATCTAGTAGTATCATTTGTGAATTAATACTATCGATCTCTGTAAAATTTTAATTCGATAAAGATATTTTTCAGATATTTATGAAAATTAATGTGTTTTTTAGAAGTGGTCCTTATATGGGAGCTATAACCAATTATGGGCCGATCTTCATGAAATTCCCTACAGCGATTTTCATGTGGAAGAGGATTATGCAAGTTGAATTTCAACCTGATACCGATATATTTTTTTTTATTTTTTATTTATTTATGGTCTCGCGATTTCTGTTTGCACGAAACTTAGTTGTGCTGAATTTTGTATGAATACTGCAATTCTATAGGCATTTATATACCATAGCACCATATTTCGGGAAGAAATTTGTAAGGGGGCTACGAGAAATTATGGACCGATTCTTTACATTTTCAACAGAATTTGTCCTTTTATCATATAAATAATGAGTGCAAAATTTCATGGTATTCTCTGCAATGAGTTTACCCAAAGTCACAAAAATCTTGTGAAAATTATCAAAATTTTTGGAGGTTGTCTTACATTTTGATCCATAACCCTGGTTCTACCAATTCGATTTTGCTGATTTTCAATACCAAACTGCTTAGAAAAATTATAAACATTTTGGTATACATTTTATTAATTTTGATTATGTATTTTGGACGCGAGAGTGTTTTACACAGACAGACAGAGTGACAGACAGACTGACAGACGGACATTGCTCAATCGACTTAGAATTTCATAAGGATCAATAATATATATACTTTGTTGGGTCTCAGATGAATATTTCTCAATGTTACACACGGAATGACAAACTTATATATACCCTCTTTCACCACTTGTGGTGGTGGAGGGTATAAGAAAACATATTTATTATGTTTTGAAATTTAAAAACTATTCGTACAATTTTCGTACTCTATGAACTCCAACAAAACAGAATTGCTACATGAGAAATCCTTCATATTTTATTCACTTTTCTATCACTGTGTAATTATTATATATTGTGGTCTATCGTATCGTGTAAACATATGCGAAACTTTAGAGTAATAATACAACACAAATATTTAAATTTTCAATGTGATTTATTTGAATGGAATCAGTAGAGAGCGATTTTATGAACAATATTTTTCGATTTGTTTTTCGGCGCAAAAACAAATAACAAAGACGGTTTCCCAACACTCGAACATGCAACATTCAGATGACCGTGTGAAAAACAGGGAAATTCGAGATTAATCCCACAGACTTCTATACACAAAACTCGAATAAATTGCTGCAAGAAAAATAGCACATTTACTGTAGAAAATTATCGGATTTTGGCTGAGAACTTTCTATTTTTTCATTTGGAAAGCCATTAAGGAATAATTTCACACAAAATTTCATACAAAAACTCGATTTTTTCAATTTTCCGACTTTTCCGGAGGGATTTTCCAAAATTTTTTATAAACTCTTTATAATTTTACTGCAATTGGGTTAGCAAAGCTCTCCGGTTTAAGCTAGTACTAAATAAAAACAGGTAAGAGTGGTATATCAGGCTGTGCCGAAACATATACACCTTTCACCAAAGTATACTTTAAGATAAATATTAAATAAATACAATTGTGGATGAAAAATGTTGGTGAAAAAATCAAGGTACTTCGGTTTTTTTACTAATATCTCAGCCATTTGTGGGCTGATTTTCTAAATTTTAAATAGCAATCTAAGTTGGACTATAGCGTATATATATTGATGTAATGATCATGAATGCAAGTTATTCAAGGACTTTGCAAATTTGATTTCAACATACAGACGGACCTGGCTATATAGACTCCGCTATCTATAAAGATCCAGAATATATATACTTTATAGATTCGGAATTGTAAAATGTAGAAATTACAAATGGAATGACAAACTTTTATATTAGGCTGTGTTTAAATAAACCATTTTAGAAGGGTTTTCCAACTTCTGCTACATATCTGCTGCTGAATATCTTTCAAATCTAATATTACTATACAAAAAATATCTCAATTAATTACCCTAAATATAACTTATCTATGTATTCTTTTTTTAAATAAGCTATAGAAGATAATTCAGAAAATCGAATATATAAAATAAGTAACTTTAATTTCTGGGAAGTATTTTTTTAAATCCCCAATCCTAGTTTTTGGGAAAACTAGTACCATCTAGCACCCCTAGTATTTTGGGTGGAAAGGTAGGTTCGTTGGTTGACGCGCTGCCTGATTGACAGACGGGCAGTTGTTCGTTTGGCCGGTTGATTGTTCGTTTTGTAAACAACTTAAAGTGTGTTTAATTCTATTTCACTGAATTTATTGTATACTAGATTGACCCGGTGCGCTTCGCTACCCCTGTCGATGTAAAAATCAGTTCAGCCGTTTAGTAATTATTGCTTAAAAACTAAAGGTACCAATTTTACCCGTTTTTCCCCCTTTTTTCCCTTTCTGGTCCAAGTATTGAAAAAATTTATAGCCTATTGACGCTTCCAAGTAAGGATCTATCTACGTTCCAAATTTAAATAAAATCGGTTCAGCCGTTTAGGCGTGATGCTCAAACAAACAAACAAACAAACAAATAAACAAACAAATAAACAAACAAACTTACAAAGACATTTATATATTTATATAGATATAGATATAGATTTGTATGTATCTATGTACATATGTATGAATTCTGTGTGCTTGATTCTCCGTTAGTAGGACTGTATGTGTGTAGTCAGTCGTATTCAAGGGTTACAAATAAAATGTAACTTTATGAGTTTTACTTATTTTGATTCTAGTTGAACGTTACAGATTACAACAAAACAAGGCAGCAAAAAGAAAGCACTTCACGAAACTTTTTCTGTATACAAATTTTAAAGCAATTACATTGTATTTCTCTTTTTTTTTTTCTTAATTTCTATTTATTGTTACACCCTATACTATCAATGGCATTAAGCTTGTCATTGCATTTGTCATTGCTATAAAATTCATTTGGGAACCTATAAAGTAGATATATTTTTAAGAGAAACGATGTTCGTATGTTGGTTTAAATAGAATCTTTCTATTTAAAATCTGGCAATAAATGGCTAATGTATTGAGACATTTTTCCACATATAAACATGTACATACCGTGTGATCCATATAAAATTTTGTGTATGTTAATTACATGTGTATGTATTGTGACATTTTCGGCAATTATAGCATGTTCTATTTTCGTGTGTTTATCAATTGGTCAATTCACAAGGTCCTTTATCATGTCATATTGTCATAAAGTCTTAATATTTCACAATGGTTTTCATTGCTTTTCAAGCAAAAAATGTCCTAAAATAATACAACTTTCTATGCTATGTTTATTGTTTATCATAACGAACCAGCAGAGACCAATGCCGAATGCCTAAGAGTCGGTTAAGCCGAGCCGCCGGGTCGTGTTATATTAGGACATTATAACAATATGACTGGTAAGACCCCTTGTGAATTGACCAAATGTGTATTTTGAAATGCAACATTGTATGAGTGCAAAATAAATAACACAAAACTTTAAAGAGTAGAGTAAAATCATAACAAAATAAGTTTCATCAAATTAAATATATTTATTGTGATTTAAAAATGTATTAAATAGATATATAGTTAAAAACAAAAATTATATAAACTAATAGAGGTTATGTCACACGCAATTACATATGTACGTGTGAACGTGGAAATTATGAATCGTATGTATAACGTGAATTTTGACACACACATGGAATTCCATATGTATCGAATACATTTCCCAATACATATGGAATAAATGCCGTGTGACCCCCCTTTAAGATATAAGAAAAAAAAATTACTGATTCTGTTTTCAAACAAAAAGCAGGACAAGTTTCAAAATAGATGAACAATTTTATAAAGTATTAATTTGGATCTGATAACCATTAGCTAGTCCGTTGAAATTAACTTTCTGAAAATAAGCAAAAAAAAAAACACGATATAAATTGAAATATTGGTAGAACCAAAAATTATATTTTTACTGCGTTCCCATAAGATCCCATGACTTCAACTAGTCCCCAACAAATGTTCCCCAGGAATCCTGATCAAATTGTGTATAAATTAGTTCTAAGTACCCCGAAATTAAAAAAATCCCCCTATGAATATGACTTAAACTTAAAAAAATACTTAAAAAGGAAATGCTAAATGTCAACAAAATGCAAGAAATGAGAGAAGTAAGATTTAAGTTAACACTCCAAACAAGTGTATAGTGTAGTATGTATTATGAAATGACAGTTATAAAAATTATATTATTGTGGTTTAAATATTTTAAATAAATGTGCAACAGCAGATTCGCACGTCCGTATATGACACACGTGTTTACTTATAAAAAAGCTCATAAAAAAGCAGGAAAAATCAAAAATAAAAGTTTAATTAATTTTATTGTATTGTTTCATAATTTATCTTCTTATCAGATCCGTAATTTGGTAAGTTTTAATTAGCAACGAAAAAAAAAATCAGCATTATACTACCATCATTGTAGTCCCTATATATAAATTTCAATGATTTCATTCGAATATCAAATTGTTGTATGTAATAAGATTAAAAATGTTCGGCTTTATTTCATCTAAACCCTAAATTCCACACAATTACCAACTTTTGACCTTCAACAATGATTTTAGTCAGACATTGTTACTACAGCTTCTACATAGTGTCCTACTTCAATAACGTAACTATGAATTTTGTTTGGTAGTAATGAGAAGTATCAACCCTTTTTAGTGGTTCTTTTTGGCAGTTAAAATTTTTTTTAAATTTAAATCTCTTTGTAACAAAAAAAATTACCAACGAAACTGACTTTTACATACAAACTTTTAACCCTAAAATCGTTTAATCTCTAAAACAAATAATCTTTAAGTTTTCTTTTATTGTATACTAAACTGAAAGGTATCTAAGATTCGTCTCAGCCAGAATATGGCTGTCTATTTTTTTCTTGTTGCTAATGTTTCTGCTTTCTCCTTTATTTTAATTACGCCAATATATCTACACAAATACGTAATTAAGAACACTGTTTCGAAACTTGTATGGAAAGTTTTATGTTTCGACCTTTAGCGTACCAAGAAATTAAAATTTATTTTATTTGCCTGTTCTTGGAGGCTGAATAAAATCAATTTAAAAATTAGTTCCTCTTTCATCCAAGTGAAGCAAAAAGTTGTGTTATTTATTTTATACCTAAACTCATTTGATAAATTTACTAGGCAATCGAATATTGATCGTTCGAATAATCGAAATGAAGTCTAGTATTTATAATAACAGCACAAAAATGGAAATTAACCCTTAATGGCACTTGGGGTTAAAACGAGCCCAAACTTTTAAAATCATAAAAAACCTTGTCAATTTCAAACTGATAAAAATTTGATTTTTAAACGAAGCAAACTTAAGAATATTGTAGTGTGTATTAGAAAGTAGTAAGTTAACCCATTTTAAAAATGTTTCACAATTGTGATCGATTTTTACCACGCATTTTTTAAACGGCAAAATAATGTGTTTATACCTGATTTTTGCCTAAATAACGTAATTAATATTTTATTGATAATTTTTGAAGAATAAAATTGATTTTAACCCTTTAGTGTACTTCTGATTTATTAAATATAAAAAGTAACTTGAATGATTATAAAAAAACATTAGCCCATAATCATAGTCAAACAATAAAGTCGGTTCTTTTTAAAAACAACTTTAAAATAAAAACCCGCTTTTTATTATTTTCTAACTATAGTCAAAATTAAAGAATGTTTTAAATTGAACCGACTTTAACTGGGTGTCACCTCTAATGTAGAAAATGTTTTCATACAATATACAACAAAATATAGACAAGTGTCATCGCTGAACAGCTGACTTAGAAAATTAAAAAAAAAAAAAACAAAAAGTGACAAACAATAAATGTAACCGGGAAGCTAAAGAAAAAAACAGTTTGTGGTGGAAAAATTGAAAAGGAAAGATTAATATCAAATGTATTCTATTTTGGTACTAATTTTATTGATTCAATATTCAATAATAGCAAAATCTATGCCAATATCTTGCAACTTAAACATTTTTGACTTTCTGTCAAACTTTTTTTACATGGCGTTAAACAGCTGATGCTGTTGTTTAAATGAGTTAAAAACAACTTCAGCTAGTTTTATATTTACAGTCGACTTTAACGTCAGAAGTATACTTTAACTTGTCTATGGTAGACATAAAGTCCACTCTTAAGTAAAGACGACTTTATTTCTCTTAAAATATACTTTATTTTTGACTATGATTATGGGCCATTAAAATTAGCACCATTCATATAGACTGTATTTTTCGTGATTTTAGAAGTTTGGGGTCATTTTATTAAGGGTTAATTTAAATTTTTGTGCTGTTATTATAAATAGAGGATCATGTTATATTTTTCTTAAGTTTCATCAA
Organism: Calliphora vomitoria; assembly: GCA_942486065.2. NCBI lineage: Eukaryota > Metazoa > Arthropoda > Insecta > Diptera > Calliphoridae > Calliphora > Calliphora vomitoria. The sequence continues at coordinate 9,259 of CALNXL020000070.1, forward strand.
AATCGGATCAAAAATAAATAACATTTCGCAATCTTTAAATTAAAAATTCCAAATTTTGAACAATTTGATTTTGACCTTCACGATTTAAGGTTTAACGTTTTCCACTTTTAGTAAAACTTTCAGAGTATATTTTGGATTATCTGGACTAAAATATTCTGAATAGGTTTTACTTAAAATTCATAACAGCAGGAAATAGAGTTCATTCGCCAAAAAATGGCCAAATAATTTGTTTTCCTTGAAAATTTCAAAATTTAAATCGCAGGTACGGAAAAACTATAAGAGACATTTTCATAATTTGTTAATTTTTTTTATTCCCTATTACATTCTCAATAAATCGCAATGAGATGATCAAAAAATTCTGAAATTTGTTTAACAAAATTTTAAAAAAATTTAAAATGGAGTTTTGAAATAGCCGTTAAAAAAATTTTATTTTTTTGGTCATACCTGCGAATAGGTTACGAAGTCAAAAACTCATATACTAATAAATATGGATATATTTTAAGTAAAAATTAGCTTTTTTTAATATTTATCAAAATATGTTAATTTTGTTCCTACATTTATTGTTCTAGTGGCCTGAGATACGTTAGTGGCCTGGGGAATTTTTAATAACTTTAACATTTTTTGACCAATTTCTGTTTTTTATGTCTCATTAGAACGATAACTATGTACACATTTCTATTATTTTAAATTAAATTGTAAAAGTAATTTTTTAATGGCAAAATTTTTATAAAAACTGAAAAAAACATTTTTTCCCTTGTAAATGAATCTCTAAACATCAGAGGGCTTGCGGGCAGCCAATCCCAACCGATTTACCTAAAAAATTTTAAGGATGTTTTTTACCAATGTTCGCCAAACTGGGGGTTGAGACTGGCAAAAATCCAACTTTCGCTTATTAATGGCCACCCTAGTGTATTACTTAACAGATGGCGTATCTTTTGAACACGGTTTTTGTCTTTAGTACCTTATATGACTTTTTGAAGGGTTAAACAACAAAGTTATTTTTTGCTTCGAAGTTGTCGAATTTTGTACCTACAAAGCGTCATATACGGAAATGCTACTTGAACGCTGTAAAAGAAAATAATTTTTGCACCGAATCACCGAAGACAAATATCCATGGCGCTAAGGTAAGGAAACCTGCACCGAACTGATTCGTTTGAAGCGAGTATTGTCGAAAAATGCATAATATTCTATTACGACAACTAGAGTCTCGGTTTTTGTCTTCTAAAAAAACCGGTTAATATAAAATTTGTATTCAATATTTTTGTTAAAGAATGTGTTATGTCTCATACGAAAAATCGATTTTTTGGCTTCAATTCTATGTGTACTTTCATTCCTATCATAAAAATCATTACTTTGGTGGCTAATTTACATAATGTGTTTACATTTACCTTTAAGTACTAACATTAAAATTTAATCCTTATTGTTTTGCCATTCTATTTCAATTTTGTGGACGTTACTAAGAAATATGTTAAAAATTTTGTACTAAATCCTCAGAATTTTACATTTTTGATTTCTTAAGCCTCTTTCTTTATGCAATTATTTTATATCTTTTACGAAATATTGTCAAATGAGCTTTAGAAAATATATTTCATTAAAACCGATTAACCGTCTCACAAAAACCGGTTTGTCAAAAAACTGAAAAGTTGAAAAAACCGAAACCGGTCGAGTTTACAAAGATGAAAAAACGGGTTGACCGGTTTTCGGTTTTGGATACTCTGTCATTAGAGGCCACGCTAGGCCACATGTTGGCATTTTCAATATTTATTTTAAACCGTAGTTTGGTAAAGGGTATATCAGGGCACATTTTGAAAGGTGACTGCATCACTACAACAAATACAACAATACAAAAACAACATATATTTTGTTTTTGTTAAAAGATAAGTGAACTGTCAAAGTTGCCTGTTGTTGTTTTTGCTTTTGAGTTAGTTGTATTTTTCGCAACAACAAATACAAGTGAATTGACTTGTCTAAACCACTGAATATAAAAAATAATCAGCTGTTTCATCGCAGTCACTTTTCTAAGTGTGCCCTGGGGTATATAATAATCGGCATAGCAGAATATAGCTCTCTAATTTTTACACGGTGTTTGTCTATTTATAAAATAGTTGCATATATAATTATAACATGTAAGTATGTATGATTTAAAATTTTAATTGAGCTTAATTCACCAATATCTTTATTCGAAATTAAAATATGTCAGCCATTAATTATTTTGTTTTATTCAATGGATTTTATTTAAATAGAATTCATTCATGGTTGGACTAATTCATAATGGAATTAGTTAAATCTAATAAAAATTAAATTAGTATATTTTATCTTCAGTCAGTTTTTGTTTTTAAAACTAAGTTGTAATGTATTTTAATTCAAGAAAATTTTAATGATTCATCAATGAATAAATTCAGCAAAATAAGAAATGAAGTACAACGGAATAATGCCTAACAATTAATTCATAATGAATTTATTAACGGAATGTTTAAGATATCAAATTTATTTTAATTTCGAAAATGGAATTAAGAATTAATTCTTTCGAAACTCTGAATTCGATGAATAATTAAATAAATTTAAATATATTTTGAGCCATAACTTTGTTAACTTAGTCTTATTTATATCGTTGGGCAATTTTGTGAGTATAACTATTACCACAAAAACTTTTCCGATGGAAAAATTATAATAAATTTAATTAATATTCTTTAAGAAAGGATATTTTAAAAAATATGACCTTAAATTTTGTATATTACTATTTTAATAATAGACCATAATGTGAAGAAAATTATGTCCAAAATAATAAATTGATACCATTATATCTGTGGACTTTTGACAAAACAACTAAAATGTAATTTAAAAATTTTTCAAGTGCGCGGAAAAACTGTTGAATTGATCGATAATTATTTTATTATTTGTCCTTAATTATTATTTGTCTCAAAAAATTATACAAAGTTCTCGAAATTCTTTAAGGTCAAATAATAAAATAATTATCGATCATTTCAACAGTTTTTGCGCAATCCAGAAAAATTGTAAAATTACACATAAGTTGTTTTGTGAAAAGTACACAGATATGTTTCTTAAAAATATCGTATTATTTTGAATGTTGATTTTTACTTATATTTTCTATCAAAATGAAAATATCCTTCTGCTTAACAGTCACATCACTACACATCACTCAAGCTAATTTGTATCATAAAATTTAAAGCAATCTTTCTCTGTTTTCTCGTTATGGAGACGGTATCATTCGTCTGTAACTTTGCATTTTACGTCAAGTGAATCAACTTTTGAAACCGATGTCTTCCGATCGGAATGAAATTTGGACTAAAATTAGTTCTATTAAATAGTAATAGACATATGGTCAATTCACAAGGTCTCTTATCATGTCATATCTAAGTAATGTTTTTTTAACTTTTCATTACAAAATAAAAAATTAATTAAGTATTCTTCAATTGAAGTATATCAAATATGAATTTTGTAAATAAAAATCATTTGTATCTCTAATAATACTCGAGAGCTCTATCAAGGGACTTTGTATAATTATAAGTAATATTAGGTCTGTTCATTTACTTTCCCAGTAAATACTTGCAACGAGAGAATAAAATCAAAATATACAAAATTACTCTCTTAAATTCTCAAAAATAGTAAAAAGTAAATGAACGCCTTTCCAGTAACAAAAAATTTATACACACAATTTTCATATTTTTTCCTTTTAAAATGTATTAATATTCACATTTTCTTCAATTTTATTTTTTTCACCACAAAAATAAAATTGTAAATAAATAAACAATAACACAAAGCATATGAAATATAAGCTGCTAACTATTACGAGTTCAAAATAGAACTTGTAATAGTTTGCAACGAGAGAACACTCTCTAAAATTTATACGCTCTTGATTTTTTCTCTACTTGCTAGTTTTTTGAGTTAATGAACGCTTTTCCAGTAACAATTGTTACTAACTAGTAACAACTTTTAGTTATTGAACAGAGCTATTGTTAACTAGTGTTTATTATAGTTTAAGTTTTCAAAATTTGTGAATAAATAAACGAAAAAAAAAGTAATAAATTGTCTTTTTTTGATGAAATTTTCAGAGGTTGTCTCGGATTTTTTCTCATATCTCCGTTATTTATGGACGGATTTTGCTGATTTTAAATAGGAACTTCTCGAAAGCATGTCTGACAGAATTATTGAAGATTTGGTTCCCGAAGATATCAGGGGTCTTCAGAAAATTGATTTCAACAGACAGACAGACGGACATGGCTTAATCGACTCCTCTATCTATAAGGATCCAGAATATATATACTTTATAGGGTCGGAAAATTATATTGTGGAAATTAAAAACGGAATGACAAATTTATATATACCATCCTCACGAAGGTGAAAGGTAAAAAAAAAAAGTTTAGAAGTTATATAAAATGTAGCAAGATATAATGAAGTATTAAATGATAAAAAAATATTCAAATTCATCCCAATTTATTTGTGAATTTTAAGTAAAGGGAACTTTAAATTTAAATAAAACAAAGAAAAACGGGTTTTTTATCCATCCAATTTGTTTTATTAATTAGATAATTTAATGGCATTAATTTTAAAATAATGTTTACGAGTAAATGGCGAAACCTGGAGGTCCAATAAAAGATCATGAATAAACAAATAAAGTTATATGAAGAAATATTAATGTTGTTTTGCAAACAAATTATTTTAAAAGTATCTTCCTCCCAAGTTCCTCCTCTGTGGAATGCTATAAATCTTTCACTCAAATGTTAGGATTATTGTTTACTTTTGGCTTAATTGTTGAAATTGTCCTTAAAATAGAGTGAAACGAATTGTTCAATTAATTCTAAAATTATTCGCGCTTTTCCGATTTTTTTACAATTTTTTTTTTAAACCAAGCCTAGTAACGAATGCTATTGTTTTTTTATTACATTAAATGTTGTTTGCAGTAATTATTTAACTTTATTTGCGTGTGTGAATTTATTTTCCCTTATTTTCTTCCTTTTCATTTCTCTTTAAAAAGGTACGTACATAATGTCTACATATGTACCAGGGCTGGCAAATGAAATTTGGGCAGCCAGCCAGACGGATTGACACCGTTCAATCGACTCAGAAAGTGATTCTATGTCAAGTATGGGTTAGTGTTAGTCTACTATTTTTGGGCGTAACAAACATCAGCACAAACGCATAATACCCTCCCGACTATGGTGATGTAGGGTCAAAATATTGAACTTGAGAAGCAAATTAATGCAATATAATCACTTAGAACCTAGAAGGCAGACCGGTCCAAATTGTATATATTATTTTTTAAGTTACATATAATTTTAAAATTGTAGTAAATGATTCATTGTACTTTAGTATCTAACTGTACCAAAAAAATTACAATTGTACCGACTTCACCATCCCTGATATGTATATATGAAAACATATAAACCAGTGTATAAATAAATATGCTTGTGTGTACTTTCGACAATATTGAGTTCAGTATTATTCTAAACGTTAAAAGGAATGTACAAAGTTTTTGCTAAATAAATTGGTGGATTGTAAAGAAAGTGTGAGGGATGTTCAAAGTATTTCACACTCTAAGAAGCCCGAGGTTATAAAATGAAAGTACTGTGTAAGGCAGAGTTCATTAAGATTTAAAGTATGTGACATATAAAAGAAAAAAAATTTTAAATTTGAACCCAACATTAAGGAAAAATAATATGTATAGTGTAGTTAGTTACTTTCAAACATTCGTAAATTAATGTGTAAAAGCATGTACACTGCCAACATTTGGAAGACTTTTTCGATAATCTCCCAAACCGTGTCATTTTCGACACTTTTTGTAGTAAAATATAAGAGTTTAGTAACATTCTAGAATTCTTCGTGTAAAAAGTTTTGTATAAACAAATTATGTGCTGTAAATTCTTTAAATTTTTTTCTGTTCAACCAAAAATAGTTGGAAAGTCTTAAAAATTATAATGAAACAAATATGTTGGTTTATAGAATCTTTCAAAGATATTTTACCGATTCAAAACAGTAAAAAGGCCACGGCAACGCTAATTTCTCTTATTTCGTCAAAGATAATTGATCATATTTTTGTAACGGTATTTAAATGGCAATTTCGGTCTGATTTCAATTTAGGGTTATCATATTATATTAGTCATATCTTGATATTCGGGGGAAAAAATAGATTGATTTTGCAAAAATAACTTGACAAACTAAAAATGTAAATTTTAAATAATTTAAAAACAAACAAAATAATTTTGTAAAGACTAGCAGCCGTATGCATAAAAATTTACAAGAGCTTTATAAACCAATTATAAGCAAATTTTCATAAAGTTGTATTCATAAACGATTAATAGCTCAAAATACATTTAAAAAACCTTTTATAAGTGTACAAATTTTAAAGTTCGTTCGACCCTTCTTTAAACCTAGTATAAAGTATTCTTTTTACATTTTATCTTGAAAAAAGAGAATTTAAAAGAAAATCTTCATAAATTTGCAATAATAATCGATATTATTGAAATTGATAAACATAATTTTAACTCCGCTGTGAAATATGGTCCACTTTAATAATATAAGATTTTGTTCCATATTTCTCCGGCAGTGAACTACATGAGGTTCGCAAGTGAGTTTTATTGCCATTTTTGTAATTTATTGTTAACCTGTAACGGCATGTAGTAACTAAATGCGTAAACATTGTGGAAAAAGGTCCACACAATCTAATATATCCACTCCGGAATTAAAATTATGTGTTTCCTCATAGAAATTCATTAATTTTTGTTAAAATTTAACAAAATGACAATAAAAATAAATTAATAAAACAAATTATAAAAGAGTGATGTTTATTTTATCACAGAATATTCGTCATTCGAATACTTTTAATAATAATTGAACTAAAATATATAAAAACGTTTGTATATTAATGCATTTTAGCTTAATATAAATTTACTAGAATCAAAAAAAAATTTTTCTCTAAATATTAGTTTTTATCTTCAAAAATGTATTATTACTAAAAACAAACAATGAAAAAAAGAGAATTAACGAATATTTTATCCTAATTGCAAGTAACACTAACAACGAAAAATGAGAAATAACAGAGAAGCATTGCCAGCATAGACAAAAAACAGTACATTAGTAATTGTGCCTTTAACAAACGTTTATGAATACTATACTTTTATAAATGATTTTTAAAGCTAAAGTGTTTGTTAACAAATTAGTGTTTTAAATCTACAATAAGTTTTTTTTATGCATATAGCCGTAGATATATAAAGCATTAAAGATCAAGAAACTAGTTATACAAATTTTTTACTATATTGAGTAAAACTTTAAATCAAATAACTTCTACTACATTATGATTTAGAGACTTACAGCCTTATGCATAAAAATTTACAAGAGCTTTATAAACCAATTATAAGCAAATTTTCATAAAGTTGTATTCATAAACGATTAATAGCTCAAAATACATTTGATAAACCTTTAATAAGTATACAAATTTTAAAGTTCGTTCGACCCTTCTTTAAACCTACTATAAAGTATTCTTTTTACATTTTATCTTGAAAAAAGGGAATTTTGAAGATAATTCTTTATAAATTTGCATTAATAGTCGATACTATTGCAATTGATAAACATAATTTTAACTCCGCTGGGAAATATGGTCCACTTAAATAATATAAGATTTTCTTCCATATTTCTCCGGCAGTGAACTACATGAGGTTCGCAAGTGAGTTTTATTGTCATTTTTGTAATTTATTGTTAACCTGTAACGGCATGTAGTAACTAAATGCGTAAACATTGTGGCAGAAGGTCCACAGAATCTAATATACCCACTCCGGAATAACAATTATGTGTTTCCACATTGAAATTCATTAATTTTTGTTAAAATTTAACAAAATGACAATAAAAATAAATTAATAAAAGAAATTATAAAACAGTGATGTTTATTTTATCACAGAATATTCGTCATTCGAATACTTTTAATAATAATTGAACTAAAATATATAAAAACGTTTGTATATTAATGCATTTAAGCTTAATATACATTTACTAGAATCAGATATACATTTTTTATCTAAAAATTAGTTTTTATCTTCAAAAATGTATTATTACTAAAAACAAACAATGAAAAAAAGAGAATTAACGAATATTTTATCCTAATTGCAAGCAACACTAACAACGAAAAATGGGAAATAACAGAGAAGCATTGCCAGCATAGACAAAAAACAGTACATTAGTTATTGTGCCTTTAACAAACGTTTATGAATACTATACTTTTATTAATGATTTTTAAAGCTAAAGTGTTTGTTAACAAATTTGTGTTTTAAATCTACAATAAGTTTTTTTTATGCATATAGCCGTTAATATGCATTTAAAGTCCAAATTTTTTTTTAATATTTTCAAGTAAAAGCAACCAAAAGTTCCTCTTCCGCATGTTTTAAAAGATGACTTGCTATCAATAATTTTTTTTAAAACGTGTTAAGGTAGAAACACTTCAGTTTCGTTAATAACACATTTTTCCAACGACTTCTAGATCCCATTCTGCGGTACAATTTTGTGCAGCTAAATTATTATGGATTTCTAATGATGGTATTGACATAGAATTTTATCGTATCTTTCCAAGATGATTTCATTTATGATTATTAAAATTTAATAAAATGATATTTTATTGACCTTTTAAAGAATCGTAAAGAGAGTATTTCTTCAGTAAATATAAGACTTTTAAAATTTATTTTAACAAATTTAACAATGAAATAAAAAAAATAGTTTAGCTGTTTCTTGAATTTTATTCTAAACTGAAGAACACTTACTTAGGAGTAGGCATGCGGAATATAAATATGAATTACATTTTAAAGTCGTACGTACAGTTTTTGACATATTTTTACTTTAAGATTTTCACTAAAAACTGATTTTTTTAGATGTTTATCTTAGGAACGTTAAATTTGATTGAAAATGTTATAAACTGTTTATAGTTTTAAAATCTATATAAATTAAGGTCCTAATTAAATGCCATTTTTGAGTTTAACAGTTAAGGCTGTTTGGAGGGTTATGCAATTAATTGCAAAATTAAAATTGTCCAGTTTATTGTCTGTAGTTTTTATCACAGCTAATATATTGTTACGTTTCAACCTTTTTAAAACGTTGGTTTATTTCCTTTAAATAAACCGGATACTTTTGATTCCAAATAAAAGCCGTTTTAAAATTTGTAAGAACTCTTTATTTATTTAAAATGTACAACAACAACAGTTCAATAGTCAATCAGTATCTCTATACACGTTTATCAATTCGCAGAAATGCACACACACTTAGTAAAGTACAAACTTAAATGTACAAGACAGTTGATGTTAACTCTAACAGCGCCAATGATGAACTTACTCACGACTGCAACCTCAGCCACTATTTATACACACGCCTTCATTCGGAAATCTTCTACAATGCTCATAACGGACAAACTAGTATGTTCGAATTCTAGAGCTTTCGATGTCAATGTTAGCAGTTTAAACATTGAGTGTTGCCATACTTACATACAATGCTAATAACCGCATGCTAACAACATTGTTGATAAGTAGAAGCTTATACTGATGGTCGTGTCTATAAACATGATGATTGCTGCAGGCAGTCGTTACAGACCGTTAAATTCAAATCGCTATTGCACATTCGTAACAATATTAAAGTTGCAAGTTTATAAAATTAAAAATTGCGAGGGATTAAAATTTAATTTTTATAAGGCTCCTTACTCAGCCTTAACCCGTCAATGGTTCGAACCAAATAACTTCATTCTCCGTTATTGTTTTTAAACAATTTTGTGAATTTGTATATTGTAGGAAAAGAGCTTAAACTGATTAAACATCTTTGTTTTATTGTCAAAAGGATAATTTTTTTAAAATGTGATCCATTTCTGCGTGAGACTGGCATCACCATTGGCGGGTTAAATGTGTCTAAAAAGTTATACTTATTAATTATTCGATACATTTAAATTTCTTATTTATTTTCATTTCTAATTATTGACCAAAGCATAGTAGAAAAATAGAAGGTAGTTTCATTCTCTCTTTATTTTTTCTAATTCTATATCTGACATGCTTAAGGATTTTGAAGTATTCATAAAAATAGTAATGCCATATTAATTTTAAATTTTTCCTTACATTCGTTGGGAATACATAATATTCATTAATTTGAAAAATATTAAATAATATTTACTTTTAAATTGGGATCAAAGGATAATTTTCAAATATTACAAAGCTAATTTGTGAAAACTATTTTAAGAATTAACAAGCATGATTTTCATTTTCCCCAACTGGAAAAATACCAAATATTTTTGCAAAAATTCAAACATATTTTTTTTTTAAGTCCCTACATTACCCAACAAACTACATCAGTTGCTGGATATATGTAAAACTAGCGAAGAAGATTTGCCAAAACAGTAAATGGTGTGCTCTATTTCCTTAAAAGTAATATTTCAGTTAGAACAAAACGTGTGAGATTGGATAAGATTTCTGTCCCAATGGCCTCAAGATAACTTCAAAATACTACTTAATATGTAAATATGTTTTGAGGTATATATCTAAGATTATTACCGATCCTAATGCATTAACTATGAACAGTGGAGCAGAATCGACTTTTTTTGGAAATAAATCTCGCATTTCTAAACGACTGCTCCGATCGTGATAAAATTTGACATGGCCATAGCCAAGCAGTATTCAAGTTTAAGAAAATGGACCCAACATGTGTTTCAGTGGCGAAGCTAAGGGGACTCAAAGTAGGGCACCTTCGACATGTAAAGTTTTTAAACGTGTGCCATCGGATTGTTTTCCATCCGATTTCAAAGACTTTTTATATTTTCTGAAAGTGCTCGGCTAGATATTAAAAATACATTTTTGCGTGGGCTATTTATAATTAAACCGCCACTTAAAAGATATAAAATATTTGAATAGTAATAAAAAAAATAAAAAAATTCATACTTATAGTATAAAAAATTGTCAACGCGTTTTAATTACAAGTATGCGAACGTTACCCCCTGTCTATACCTGATAAATTTTTATCATGATAAACGTCAAAATGGTTGTCAATATACAAAATTATCAGGTATGGTCTCCATTTATTAGTATTATTGCTTTGTTATGACAAAATTGTTAGTGCTTTTGCTTAGACAACTTTGTCTTGACAACAAACGTCATTAATTGTTATGATAAATATTTGTCAAGTATAGACAGGGGGTTAGGAATTGAATCAAAAACTTCCAACACAACATAATACATATTATTTATATACTAAGTTATAAATTACACATAGGCATGTGGCAACGCTTTTTGTAATGCTCACAAGAAAAGGAAAATTCAAAAAACCCTATTTAAAAAAAAATGTTTTTGATTGGATCTACCTTCTTTATTTTTATCATGGACCAAAGCAAATTACATTACTCTCTCACACATACGGAATCCGTGTGAATTCAACACCCTTGTGAGAGAATTAAACACATCAAGTGTCTCGATATCTTAGCTATAAATTGTCGAATAAACAAAGTTTTGTACACGTAAATTCACTAACACACATTATTTTATAATTTTCTTCAACACATTTAGCACTTTTTCTTTTCCGAAGCACTTCCATTTCGCATAAACTAAAAAATATTTTTTTATTAATTTTGAAAATAGAAGATAATTGAAATAAATAAAATTTTAACAATTTTTTTAGAACTCTGTGTGTCTGGTGAAATTTAAAAAGGCACCAACACTTGTACATTTTTTTTTACTAACACATGTTTAGAGTTAGGTACTTTTCCATTAACACATGTTTAGAGTTAGGTACTTCTGTCAAAGAGTCGGACTACCTGTTATACTTTGTTAAAGACCAATATTAATGCGTATAAATGAGGGAGTGTCAATAAATCGTACTTCTAATCATTCAAATTTTTTTCACATTAAAAGATTAAAAATGTCTAACAGCCAATCGAAAAGTAAACAAAATCCGCAGGATTTATATAAGCATGTAATTTTACACACTTAATTCCTACAATAAAAAGACAAACTATGGTGAAAATGGTAAGAATTGGTGCATAATTTTTCTAGCCTCCTTACAAATTTCCTTCAAGCATATGTCTCTAAGGTACATAATTGCCTTTTGAATACCAGTATCCATAGACAATTTACCAATAATGATATATAGCGCATAAATCATCTTATGTATTAAAATCGAATTTTATGAAGATCGACCCATAATTGTTTCCATTATAAGGACCACTACTTAAATACAATACAAATTCGACAACGAACATACATGCAAAATTCATATTACAGGATTTTTTTTAATATCGCTTCATATTTGACCATACCCCCCATATTAGATAGACTTATTATTTATTATTTAATACATATTTTCAACAAAACCCAACTTGGTCCTACAAAAAGTTGGCCAAACAATCAAAGGAATTTCGTCAAACTGATTCTAATGTTATTAAACAGTATTGGGAGATATAGTTCATGTATAAGCAATAGTCCATATGATTTTCTAAAGACAATAAAAATAAAGCATTTTCAAAAGAGCTCCCAACACATCCGGTAGGAAAGCAGTCCGGTTAGCTCAGCACTCGGCTTAAAACTATACAAGGCTCAAAAAGTTCCTTACAGGAAATCTGCTAAAAGACAGAGCACGGAAATTGAAGTCAAAATTTAAAAAAAATATACCTCCTGTATAATGGAAAAGTTTAGAACCTAAATGCAGACAATTTTCCCAAAATGTTCTTGGCATGGCAAGCAATATGCAGTTGCGGCAAAATAAGCTAAACATTTCTTACAAAGGGCTCTATAAATACCGAAAATGATATCAAGGAATGTTTACAAAAGAGGATGCTTCCATTCATTGCTTACTATGGTTAGCAAGGTCTTCAGTGGTACAATAACAATAATGTAGTAATTGTACAGAGATAGGTGAACCCTTCAAACTGCCCCGAGCTAAGGCCAGTGGGGAGATATTGGGCTCTTGTTAAAAGAGAATTGAAGAGCACAAACAAGGTGTCCAAAAGTGTATTTGATTTTAAACTGAGATGGACTACCTGTTCGAAGAAAGTGACAGAAAGCACTATAAAAACCTTAATGGAAGGGTTTCCGGAATAGGTTCAAAAATTCATCACTAGTGATTAGAACAAAAAAAATTGTAAATTGTAATAATAATTTCAAACAAATAAAAAAAATCATAACTGTAACTTTAGTGGTTTCATTTTTATTAACGTATATGTATGTTAAGACCTTTTCGATCTTAGTCCTTATATTCATTGTATACACATAATATGAAATATTTGGTCAGATTTGAAACCTAAACTTCAATATCTCTTACGATACAAGAACTACAATGATTATAAACAGTAGAGGACGACAAGTTTACTTAAAATATTTTTCAGAATCAATTAGTTAAACATCGTCTCCTAAAATGCAAACTTTTATTATCAAAAATAACCAAGTTATAACCAAAATTTAAACTAAAGTGTCATCAAGTACATGATTTTTAAACGATATAACGCATACTCTTTGAGCAATTAATTAATAAATTGTTTTTTTCTTATTTTATGTAGTATCCTAATTTTTTTTAAATAAATTTGTTGCAATTGAATACTTTTTGCAGTCTTTATGAATATTAAATGAAGTACCTTGTTTTAGTTTAAAACAGTAGTTGTTAGTAATTAAAATAAAAAAATATATATTTTTATTTAAGATTTTATTTTTTAATAAAAAATTATATTGATGATACGTTTTTTTGTTTCAGAAAACAACAATTCAAAAAAACGTAAGACACATAGCATAAAGCGTTCTTTGAAAAAAATAGTTTTTTATATAAAATATATTTCTAGTTTCATTGTAATTCAGATTTGAAAATGTTGTTTCAATATATCAAGTAGTTTTCATTTTATAGCGTTTTTTGATTATCCTATAAACTTATGAAAAGTGATGTTACGTTATTTTGCATTTTAGGTGAAACGATTAAAAATTAAAATTAAATTTTACATAATTCTAGAAGTTAGGCTAAATCTTACTAATGATTCATTAAAAACTTAGTGATGATTTTGCCAAACGTAAAAGTGAATTTGATGTACATATATTTGATTTAAATAGCTTATTTCAATAAATTTGACTTCATTAGTGTGTTTTGTTCTTCATATTTTATTAATCATTTCGTTAGCTTAGTGTACAAAGGTGCTAAGTTCCTTTCCAGAAATATTACAGGAGAGACAAAAAACGTTCTAAAATCATTGATTTTAAATATTTTTGAAATCTCTAAATGCAGTTTTATTACTTATTTGGTATGATTTATAGTGACAACTAATCACAGCTAAGGCGAAGTGCGTTTAGGTCCTTTTTTGGTACATTTTTTGTTTCATATCAGAAAGTCGAGGTGATAAAATGATCAAATATTTAATTTAAAAATTAATGCTTTGCATTTTTTGGTTGAAATTGAATGAATAAACTAATAATTAAAAGTAGTATTATATATTTAGTAACATGGTAATACGGTGACATGAGGTAATAATTTTGATATTTTTACAAAATAAAATTGAGACTTTTGCATATTTACAGTTATTAAATATTTGCCATTCCTGACTACTAAAAACTAAAAAAAATTAATGGATATTTTATGTTTCTACATATGTATAAAAATTAAGATTTTAACCGAATTCAATAGGCTTCGTCCTTGGTGCAATAGAAAATCGACTCAGAAAGTGATCCTGAACAGTTTCGTATACTTTAAATAAACCCAACAAAGTAAATATATTTTCATTAAAACTAAAACTAATTACCTGCCTAAAAATATATTTAAGGTTTTTCAATTTACCTTCGAAATATTAGGAAATTCTTACTAAATATTAGAATGGAAGATTTACTTTTTGATCAAGGACAATTTTTGGTTCGGAATCCTGTGAATTTTTAGGAAAATGTATTAACACTACGGTACATTAGCATTACTATGAAACCAATATTGAAAAATTTGGGTAAGCGGTGAAAGTGTTATATACAATTGAAGCAACTTTGAACCTCGATAATTGACAAACTAAAGCGAATTTGAGATTTTTGAGCAACTTTAAATTTTGTATGTCCATATGTCCACCAAGTTTTAACAAATTAGGAACGGATAAGGTCCAATGCGTTGTCGAAAGTAGCTAAAAAAAGCTTTTCGATTTTTTTTTTTTAAATTTTAAGATTTTTCACAATTTTGTATACACAAATAAGGGCAGGTCTATTGTGTATATATGAACACATACGCAAATAGTCATCATCATCGCCCAGCAGTTCTAGGAGACTGTCCCGAACTTGTGATTTTACATATCCTTTATGTTTACACATAACTTGCTACGTGACTAGTTACTTTAACACGGGCATGTCCTAAGCAGGTGGTCAATTGACCCTTGCCTGATAGCTGTACCGGTTACATATAGTCACTGGATACCTAACTAGATATTTTAGCGTGTATAGGTGCTAATTGTCCTTAAATATCGTTAAAATAGACAGTCCTTCCTCCGACAACTCTAGATTACTTTCTGGTGGGTAAAATAACAACTTTTTAAAATAAACGTTTAAAGTGACTACACTCTAGATTACTTAGAGCCACTTTAGTGACAATTTTCTTCACTCTTGATTATGTACTTCGGATGGATAAAGTAACCAATTGTTTTCTCTCTGCACTACAAAGAGCACATGTGTATCTAATGACCCAAAATATATTAATTGGAGTCAGCCAAGTGATGGACATTAGTGACTGTCTATAAGGGATACATTGGCTACTTGCTTAACTGCTGGGCGTCTTTGTACACATCCGTACACACTCATAAGTACATACAAAAACATACTTGTACAAAAATGTTTAGATAAGTGCCAGTGGCGTTTAAAATAAACCAATGTGTTCGCATTCATTACATAACACCCCATGGTGACAAGTTGTACCATGGAGGGAGTAGTAGAAGTGGTAAGTAAGTGTCTGTATGAGTTTGTCTACACGACACACTCATATAATTTTATTAAAGTTCCCCAAAGTTTGCCCAAGTTTATGAACAACATAACATGTCACTTGAAATTCATGTTGGAAGTCTGAAAACATATTTTTACTTTATTCTCGAGCAGTATTTAGCAATTTATTAAGGGAGAGACCATCATTGTCACTTGTATTTTACTTTAATTTCTTTATTATTTACAATGTACCACATTTATTTATTTTATGCATATTTAAGCTTACATTGTAATAGTTTGCACATTGAATGAACATTAGAGTGCTCCAACAAATAAAATTGCGAATTTTGACCGTCCCCCACTAAAACTGTTCTATGTATTGTAGAAACACGTTCTGTAAAATATCAGGAGGATAGGATAATGTTACTTGTGGCACAACGTCGCGACGCTGAAGTTTTGAGGTGCATTTAGTTACAAGTGGAAAAAATTCAATTTTTTCAGTCTATGTAAAAATGTTGCGATTAAATAATTACTTTTGCAATCTAATGTGAGAGAATCGAAATGTGTACGGAATTGTAGTTCTAAATAAAAAACAAAAATTTGTTAAACAGTTTTAAAGTTACTAAAAATTCCTCAGGCATTAAAGTGCCTCAGGCCACTTGAACAAGAAATGTACGAAAAAAATTTACATATTTTGAGAAATATTGAAATAGAAGCTAATTTTTACTTAAAATATATCCATATTTACTTGTGTATGAGTTTTTGTCTTCGTAGGATATCGTCAACCAATTCGCACGTATAAATAAAAAATTATTTTTTTTTAAAAATTTTATTAAACAAAATTCCGAATTCATTACATTGAAATTTATTGAGAATATAGTAGGGAATAAAAATGTGAAAGAACTAGTTTGGGTGGTAATGATTACATTGTATAATTCATTACTGGTATAATTACCATTAACTTGTAATTCTAATTGGATTTTTTCAATTATAATTACTTGCAATGTCTAGTTGAGCAATAACAGATTACAATTACATATAATTTTAATTAAATTTATCAATTACAATTACAAGTAATTTTAATTTACTTTTAATTTTAATTAAGTGTATTTAAATTACATTACAATTAAATGTAATTGTAATGGAAAAATTTCAATTAAAAAATTATGAAAATGTAATAGTAATCTGACTTAAAATATGTAACGACTACTTTCAAAGTATTTATTATTAAAAATATATAAAATTACAGAAGTTATCAATTACTTATTTTTATAATGAGCAGAAGAAAGCCGAATGATGCATACTAGATTATATAAGTTAGTTTGTAAAAACAGTTTTTAAATTCTTTGAACTATTAATCTATAATTTCGGAATTTTAAGCTTATTATGAGGAAATGTATAAAAAAATAACTCCATAAAAGGACTTCGCTAATGGGAACTAATTATTGGTTAACACCATTTCATATCGACCCAGTGCAGATTTTTAACAACTTCCTTGAAACTCAATGTCATTGTATGACATATAAACACCAACTCCATATCGTATATGATTCATATTTTATATCCCTCTAAAGTTAGACATCTAGGACATTTTTGTGTAAAATGAACAGGGTCGAATAACTTTAGAACGCGATATTCAATATTTTCAATTTGTTAGTACCCAATAAAGCAGAAAACGATATGATAGTAAAAACGGTATTATTTTATGGGGACCATTATAATATCATATTTTATTATTGAAAACTATATTATCAAAATATCGTTTTAAAATATTTTGCTTCCAATGAAATAAATAAAAAAACGACAAACATTTGAAAAAAACTTCAAACAGAAAAATAATTTAAATTACAAAATTTCGAACAACACAAGAAATATGAAGACAAAATTAATATCAAATCATTTAAATTGCAGGTAATATACAGTCCAATCTTTCTTTTCAGTTTTATGGTGAATTCTCTTGTAAGCAATATTTAAAAATTTCAAATCTTTGCAACAAAATATGCACATGCAATATGAATGAGATGAAAAATATTATTTGTTGTTTTCTTTTCTTTCAGGTTTTTGTCTTATTATAGCGGAATATGTATTACATACATACATATTTCAGATAAAAAATATATAATTTTAGCTTTTATAATATAATCTGTAGCATGGCGATTTTACTATCGTCTAGATGATATTGTTTCGATATCGTTTTAATATCGTTTGGTTTATTGGGTAAGTTTATATTTTTATTCTATAATACAAACTAAAAGTCCTTCTAAAGGCTAGTTTCTTACTTGTTAGTTAAACTCAGCTTAACACGCTGCTATATTAAACCTGAAACATATTTAGCCGGGATTTAATAAATGATTGTGTTTCTCACTACTGGATTACCGTCTGTCAATTTTGTTAGCATTGCCATACTTTTCAGTCAAATCACATGTGCATTCCTCAATATTTTTCATATAAATATGGCAATACTTTAAATTTTATAAGAAAAAGCAACCGCGTACATAACTTTTTTTGTAAATTTTAACTTTGTAAACGAAAAAGTGAGATTAAAGTATATAAAATGTATATTAAAAATTATATTGATGTTAATAAAGTAAATCAAAATAAAGCTGAATTGTTTATTTTATTTTTCAGTAGTTTGTGCTTTGGCGTTTTATACTTAGGTTTAACTCGCCAATAATACTCAGTTAAACCTAGATTATATACAAAATAAACAATAAGTGAGAAACACAATTTTTAGTTTTATTTAGGTTGAAATGAAGAATGTAGATTTTCTTTATCCCAGAAACTAGCTCTAAGACGCGAAGTTTTGTTTCCATATTAAGCTCAAAACTATTTAATTTTTAACAAGGACTTAATAGTTATAATTTTTATTCGTTAAAAATTGCGAATAATTATTACGAATAAATTTTTATTTTATTTATTAAAAATAATTATTATGTACAATTTTTATTTTTAAAAATTGATGATAACTATTATGGGTATCAAATAAAAGTATTTTTCAAACATAACTATTACTATTCGATAGATATATTACTAATTATGTTCAATAGTTATGAATAAGAAATAACGTAACTGTTATAACTTATTTTATATAATAAAGTTTAGTCACACAATTTGTTTTATAAAGGACGTTTTATTGTAGTTAAGAGGTTTAAATTGAAACAAAACATAAACAATTTATTCTTTAATTCATCGCTCCATTTAAAAAGAAATAACACTTGTTTACTTTAAAATTATTGTTAAAGTCTATAATGAAAAGGGAACACCAATAGTGAGCATTTCAAAATACATTAAGTATTTAGTTTGGTCGGTCAATATTAAGCGCAATGCGGAAAATGCTCTTTCCACTTAAACCTGTGTTGCAGGCACAGCATGCATAATGTACGCCAATTTCTTTAAAAATGGATAAGTATACTTCCGCTCATGCCAATAGTTAATTAAATCTATGTCAATCTATCTATGTCTCTTTTGATGGCTTGAAACTTTCGATTTCAGCAAATGCATTTGTAATTTCTTGACACATTTCATTTTCTTGGTCATCTTCTGAATTAATCAAATGCTAACCCTATTTATATGATCAAAGAATACAAATCAGGTTATACGCTTAATATTGTTGTATTACACTTAATATGTATGTTTATATTCAAAAATAAAACAATTAATATCAAGAAAATATTCAAAATAATTATTATCGTAAATAAAAACAAGTAAGAGTACTATATTCTTAAATACCCTCCACCTAAATATGATAAGAGATGTAGAAGTTACATTGACATAATCACTTTAATATCCATATTCAATATTTGTTATTATGAGGATTAAGACAAAAATTATAATATATATTCGCGATTTATGAATTTTCCGGATATGTGTCTTATATATAATTATGAACCCATAGTCAAAAATTCCAGTAGTATGATTTCTGTCTACTTGTAACTAATTTCTGTTGAATTTTTGATCGATATCAATGTTTATATGCGTTAATGTATTTTTGGGTTGTGGAACTAATTGGAAGCTATGACCTATTATGAGTCAATCATCATAAAATAGTTTAACGTGATTTCTATGTATTTTAATTGAATTTCATCTTTACAAGAGTTTTATGGGTATTATGGTTATTACCGAAAGTGGAACTTATATGAGGGCTGTTGCCAATTATGGACCGATATTCATAAAATTCAGTAGTATGATTTTTGGATTCAAATTTTGGTTTAACATATTGGAGCTGACCTATTATGGGACTATCGCTATATAATACTGTAACGTGATTTCAAAGTATTTGAGGGCTATTTTTGTAAAATTTATAAATAAAAAAATTAATAAAACTTAATTAAAACAACGTTATTAACAAGTGTGGACCTTATATGACAACTATATCGAATTATCGTTCGATATTTAAAAAATCTTGTAATATGATTCTTGAATACAAATTACTGATCGAAGTACAATTTTGGTTCAGTACAGACATTTTTTTTTTGGATATTTGTGTAGGTTAATGTGTTTTCCCGAAGTGGTACTTATATGGAGGCTATGACCAATTATTGGCCGATCATCATAAAATTTTGTACAATGATTTTTACATATATTGCAATTTTTGGATTCGAATTTCAACTTGATGACTATATTTGTAAGAAATTTATGAGGGTTTTAGTGATTTTCGGGAGTGCACCTTATATGGGTGCTGTGGTCAAATATGGACCGATATTCACAAACTACAGTAGTATGATTACTAGATACAAATTACTTATCTATGTATAATTTTATTTTGATATCGATTTGTTTTAGATATTTATACAGGTTAATGTATTTTTCGGAAGTGGTCCTTATATGTGAGCTATGACCAATTATGGGCCAAACTTCATAAAATTTGGTGCAGTTGTTGCTATGTATATGAGTTTTATGTATGTCAAATTTTAGCAATATTCAGTTATTTATAAGAGATTTGTGAGTACTTAACTGATTTTCGGAAATGGACCTTAAATTGGGGCTACGGTCAAATATGGACCGATATTCACAAAATCCTGCAGTATGACTTCCATATATAAATTACGGATCTGTGTAAAATTTTGGTTTGATATTGATATTTTTTAGATATTTATGCAGGTTAATGTGTTGTTCGGATGAGGTTCTTATATGAGAGCTATAAACAAATATGAACCGATCTTCTTAGAATTCGGTGCAGCGACTTTTGTATATATGGAGATTATTTGTGTCGAATTTCAACTCAATAGCGATATTTATAAGGTATTTATGCATGTTTAAGTTATTTTCGGAAGTGAACTTTATATGGGGGCTATGATCAAATATGGGCCGATCCACGAAAAATTCAGTGTTGTGATTTCACTTAGCACAAAACTTATTTTTGCTGAATTTTGTATGGATACTGCAATTCTGTAGGCATTTATAGACTATAGCACCATATTTCGGGAAGAAATTTGTATGGGGGCTACGAGAAATTATGAACCGATTCTTTTCATTTTCAACAGAATTTGTCCTTTTATCATATAAATAATGTGTGCAAAATTTCATGGTGTTCTCTGCAATGAATTTACCAAAAGTCACAAAAATCATGTGAAAATTATAAAAATTTTTGGAGGTTGTCTTACATTTTTATCCATAACCCTGGTTCTACCAATTCGATTGTGCTGATTTTCAATACCAAACTGCTGAGAAAAATTATAAACATTTTGGTAAACATTTCAGTAATTTTGCTTATGTATTTTGGACGTGAGAGTGTTTTACACAGACAGACAGACGGACATACAGACGGACATTGCTCAATCGACTTACAATTTCATAAGGATCAATAATATATATACTTTGTTGGGTCTCAGATGAATATTTCTCAATATTATACACGGAATGACAAACGTATATATACACTCTTTCACCACTTGTGGTGGTGGAGGGTATAAAAAGGGCCCATTTAAAAAAAAATTGTATGTCTTGAGTTACAAAATATTTATTTTCATAAATATTCCACTCGCACCCCACTAAGCGACCAAAACGGTCTTCAAGGAAAATACCTAGGTTTCCTTTGGTCAAAAATAAAAAATAAAAAAATTTACTGTGCAAAAATAGTTAAAGTTTGGTAGAAATCCAACTCGCATCCCACTAAGCGACCAAATAGGTCTTCAAGGAAAATATCTAAGCTTTCTTTTGAGATAAAAGGGCCATTTTGAAAAAAAAGTCAAAAATGTTTTTGATATTTCTTGTTAAGAACAATAGGTAATAAGTAAGTTACATAGATGAGAAAAAACACCGGCTTGGCCAATATGTAAAATTTTTACCTCCTATAAATAAGAGAGTTCTCCACCGATCTTCTTGAAAATTTGTATCTGAATTACTATCCAATAGAAATAAAATTTCATCCCGATTGATTACAATAAATAATTTGATTAGTTTGTTGATTCTGTGTTATTTATTTTTATTAGCTTTATTTGTATCAACTATATATGAACCTCCTTCAATTAAGTATTGGGACACAATTGATCCAAAATTCTTATAATAACTATATATAAGTTGTACCAAACTTATTTTTATTGAATTTATTTTGAACATTAAATAGTTTTGGAGTTAAAGACACAATTGAATCTTATTTGAATACCAAATTTTTTAAGATATTTATGCTCGATGAAGTAATTTTCGGAAGTGGGCCTTATATGGGAACTATGACCGATCGTATATACGAAACATATTAATGTTGAGTTTTATTTGGATACTAACATATTTCAGAGATTTATCCACATTAATGAAATTTTCAAGAATGGTGCTTATATGGGAGCTATGGAACATTGTGCTCCGTTCGGTACCAAATTTGGTACTACGAGTTCGGCTTATATAAAACTTATTTGTGCTGAATTTGGTTTGGATATGTTTATAATTAAGATATTTATGAGAGCTTAACTATTTTCAGATATGGCAGTTGTATTGAGGCTAGGAGAAATAATGGAATATAAAAGTTTGTGGCAATTTTTTTTGAATTATCTTTAAAATTGCGACCTGTAGTTTGATTACAAGGTCGGACGGACGGACATCGCTTAAATGGAAAGCAGGAACCGTTTTTGCAGAAATATTTGTCAGACTATGAGTTTTATTTTTTTGGCAGATATACAAGGTGTCGCAAAAGTAATCCTCCTATCAGAAAGTGCTATAAATTTTGCGATTGACCCCTAATGTCAGTTCTATTTTGACATTTGTGTAGTAAACACATGCGAAATACACGTTAATAAACAATTTTACGCTACACTGCTCCAGAACGCGGAATATTGCTGACTATTTATTTATTGTTTCACCGTCCAACGCCTACTGGTGAAACACTGCGACGTTTAGCCGCTCGCCTCGAAGAGACTGGCACAACACGAGATGCTGAGTAGCCGTTCTGCAGAGAATATTGCTGCCGTAGCCGAGGATGTCATGGAAGCGCCGTCGACATCGACCAGACGAAGTGCCACGCAAATGGGTTTCAGTCGACGGTCTTTACAGCGAATTTTGGTACATGATTTGAAGATGTACATGATTTGAAGATGTTTCCGTACAAAGTCCAGACGGTGCATCAGCTGTTAGCTGCTGACCGTTAATCGCGTCTAACATACGCTCAAGGCATCCTTAATCACCACCAAGAGGAAGATGATTTTTCATCAAAAATAATCATGAGTGATGAGGCCCATTTCCATCTTAGCGGGTACGTAAATAAGTAAAATTTTCGCTTCTGGGGCACTGAAAATCCGCGTGTAACCCACGAAGAGCCATTACACCCGCTCAAAGTCACTGTGTGGTGTGTTGTTTTCGCTGGAGAAGTCATCGGACCTTTTTTCTTCGAAGACGTCGCGGTCCAAACGGTTACTGTGAATGGTGAGCGCTACAGAGCAATGATCAACGAGTTCTTTTTGACGCAACTTGATGAATTGGGATTAGAAAACATATGGTTTCAACAGGACGGTGCAACGGCACACACTGCACATGCCACAATATGCTGAAGGATGCATTTCCCGGGCGCCTAATATCCCGTTTTGGCGATTTGCACTGGCCAGCACGATTTGATTAGACCGCTCCAGACTTCTTTTTGTGGGGCTTTTTGAAGTCGCGGGTTTATGTCAACAAGCCTCAGACTCTTGCAGCTCTTAAAGACAATATCCGTCAAGAATCTGAGGACCTATCGCCGGAAGTTTTGGCCAAAGTGATGGAAAATGCCATAAAAAGGGCTCAACTGACAATCAACTGTGGCGGCGGCCATTTACATAACATCATATTCTTGACTTGATGTAAAAAAAATTGAAAGACCAAATAAAAATAATCCACAAGAAGAATCAAAGTTTTTCATTTGTTTTTTTAAAAACAAAAAACATCGGAAGTTTATTTTTGCGCCACCTTGTACAAATTAGACCGAACAATTAAAAGTTAATCAATTCAAATTTCGCTCCAAATACGGTAATCTGGCACCTAATTTTATGATGCTCGGTCCATAACTAGTCATAACTCCCATATAAGGCTCGCTTCCGAAAATAATTTTAAAGATCATAAATCTCTTAAAAATGTTGGTATTCACATAAAATTCAATACAAATAAGTTTCATATAGACATAAATTACGCGACCTAATTTCATGGCGATCGGTCCATAATTGGTTATAGCTCTCATATAACGCCAACATCCCAAAATAGTTTACGAAAATAAATTATTTAAATAAAAAAATTGTAGGGTATTTTATGGTCATGCTTTCTTATTTGTTTTCTTTTTCTTATTTCTTAACCATAAAGTATACCAAATGGAGATTTAAATAACGTAACCTCAGATACTTACGCTAACAAATAAAAAACGAGGAAAAATTTTTAAATTTGGAATATAAATTTATATTACTATGAATGGTTTTATACAAAAAGTATTGCCCAATTCGCACAAATATGCTATTTTGTAACGTAAGCCAAACCGCTTTTCTGATTTTGGTAACGTCACGCAATCGCATATTTTTGCTGCTTCGAAAATATACTTAATTGCTTCGAAAATATAAAAAAGAGTTTTAACAAATTTTACTTTTTCATAATTTTTTAACATTTTGTCGTACAAATGTCATGTCACGTCACGCCATAAAATGTAAATATGTAAATAAAACTCAATAATTAATTTTTATGTCTGCCAAAAAAAATCAAAATCAAGACAAATATTTCAGACAAAAAAAAAAAAAAAAACAAGTTAGAGTGCTATATTCGGCTATGCCGAATCTTAAATACCCTCCACCTAAATTAGATGAAAATTATAGAAATTACATTGGTATAAACACTCTAATATCCATATTCAGTGTTTCTTATTGGGACTTAGCTCCGATTATGAAGAATGGTAGAATGGTAATGTAATACAGTAGTTTTCGCTTATAGTCTACAAATACAGTTGCACAATTTTTGTGGACTATGAGCGAATTAGGACTATAACCGAATTTCTTTTTAAGCCACTTTATGGATTATATATGAATCATGATATAATACACATTTTGGACTATATACAAATTATGTACTTTCTTCAATAAAAACACTTTTTTTAAACAAAATAAAAGTTTATTTAAAACATAGTTGTATAGTAGTATTTTATATATTGTTAGAAAAACTAGTTTACGCAGAAGATATTTTATTTCAAATGTATAAAAATGTTATCTACTTCAGCAATTTATAATTGAAATAACTACATATTCCTACCGTTTCCAACAGAGTCTATACTTTTATAATAGGAATAAAATGTAATATTTAACAATTTATATAATTAATAATTGGTTAACATTACCGATTGGGTCAACATTTTTATTATTCACCACAAGTGAATTAAAAGAGTTTAAAAAAGGGTAAACAAATATATTTAGTAAAACTTCAAAAGTATATTTTTGTTCTGTTCTAGTGAATTTTCCGGATGTGAGCCTTCTAAATATAATCAAGAACCCATAGTCACCAAATCAACTTGAAACATATATCTGTTACATTTTTTACCGATATGAGTGTATATATGCGTTAATGTATTTTTCGGATGTGCGACTTATTTGGAAGATATAATTAAATTTTTTAAAGCGATTTCTATGTATTTGAGGCCTATTTTGCTTGATAGTTTTGTCCATAACATTATTTATAAGAATTTTATGGGTATTATTGTGATTATCAGACATCGAGCTAATATGGGTGCTATTGTCAAATATGGACCGATATTCACTAAACCCAGTAGTATAATTTTTGGATACAATATATTGATCGGTATACAATTTTAGTTCGATATCCATATATTTAAAATATTTACAGAGGTTAATGTGTTTTTCGGAAGTGGTCCTTATATGGGAGCTATGACCAATTATCGGCCGATCTTCACAAAATTCAACACATCGATTTTCGTATATAATGGAAATATTTGTTTGAAATTTAAACTAGATAGAAGCTTTTATAAAAGAGTTATTAGTATTTAAGTAATTTTCGGAAATGGACCTTATATGGGAGCTATGGTCAAATATGAACCGATATTCACACAATCTAGTAGTATCATTTGTGAATTAATACTACCGATCTGTGTAAAATTTTAATTCGATAACGATATTTTTCAGATATTTATGAAAATTAATGTGGTTTTTAGAAGTGGTCCTTATATGGGAGCTATAACCAATTATGGGCCGATCTTCATGAAATTCCCTACAGCGATTTTCATGTGCATGGGTATTATTCAAGTTGAATTTCAACCTGATACCGATATATATAAGATATTTAAGTGTATTTAAATGATTTTCGGAAGTAAACTTTATATGGGGGCTATGGTCAAATAGTGCGCGATCCAAAAAAAAAATTGGTCTCGCGATTTCTGTTTGCACGAAACTTAGTTTTGCTGAATTTTGTATGGATACTGCAATTCTATGGGCATTTATATACCATAGCACCATATTTCGGGAAGAAATTTGTATGGGGGCTACGAGAAATTATGGACCGATTCTTTCCATTTTCAACAGAATTTGTCATTTTATCATATAAATAATGAGTGCAAAATTTCATGGTATTCTCTGGAATGGATTTACCAAAAATCAGAAAAAAACATGTGAAAATTATCTAAATTTTTGGAGGTTGTCTTACATTTTAATCCATAACCCTGGTTCTACCAACTCGATTTTGCAGATTTTCAATACCAAACTGCTTAGAAAAATTATAAACATTTTGGTATATATTTCATTAATTTTGCTTATGTATTTTGGACGTGAGAGTGTTTTACACAGACAGACAGACAGACAGACAGACAGACAGACAGACAGACAAACAGACAGACAGACAGACAGACAGACAAACAGACAAACAGACAAACAGACAAACAGACAAACAGACAGACAGACAGACAGACGACAGACAGACAGACAGACAGACAGACAGACAGACAGACAGACAGACAGACAGACAGACAGACAGACAGACAGACAGACAGACAGACAGACAGACAGACAGACAGACAGACAGACAGACAGACAGACAGACAGACAGACAGACAGACAGACAGACAGACAGACAGACAGACAGACAGACAGACAGACAGACAGACAGACAGACAGACAGACAGACAGACAGACAGACAGACAGACAGACAGACAGACAGACAGACAGACAGACAGACAGACAGACAGACAGACGGACATACAGACGGACATTGCTCAATCGACTTAGAATTTCATAAGGATCAATAATATATATACTTTGTTGGGTCTCAGATGAATATTTCTCAATGTTACACACGGAATGACAAACGTATATATACCCTCTTTCACCACTTGTGGTGGTGGAGGGTATAAATAGAAATTAAAGTCTGACAAATATTTCTGCCAAAAAAAATAAATCAAAAAATAACTATTAACAATGACAAAAAAATAAAAATCAAGAATTTAAAAAGCATGTTATTTTATGAAATTATAGTTGATATTTTCTTGTGATGGCTTTTTTACTTAGAAATTTCAAGAATAATTATAATTTTCGGTCCGTCAGAAAGTGATCATGAGCAGATACTTTAAGGTTGGTACTAGGACAATATTTTTGCATGTTACAAACATCAGAAATAATCAAATATACATTTTTCATATACATACCGATAGTGTCAATTAAACTTATTGTATTTATTAGCCAATTTTGTATTTTTCAACACTTTAGAAGCTTTTTATTTTAAAAAATGGTTTAATGGAAGATACTTGTATGCAATTTAAAATGTATATTTATTAAATGTTTCAAGGAGTTGAAGTTACAATAAATAGTTCAAATTTAATACTGATTTATTAGAGCCTTATGGCTCTATTAATCGTTTATGAATAGTTTTTTTCAGATTTTTTTATTAACGATTTGTAAAGATATTTTACAGTATAGTGAATTAAACTGATAGTATACAGTTGTGAGCAAAAAAATACTCGAAACTAATAATGATATCCAATTTATCTCTTCTTTTGCATTTTTATTCTTTGATATCTGCATTTACTTATTAGCATCATTACGTTTAATTTTCTTTTGAGAAAGGTCTAATTTGGGCGAGCAAAAAAAAAATGCAAGTAATGAATCCATAGTAAAAGTAAGTAAGTTATGGTTATTTAAATAAGCATTTATTTTAAACTTTGTAAATTATTGTTTATTTGAGAAATGCTTTATGGATTGTAACATAACCAAACCCAAACAATTAGTATACATTTAGAGAATATAAATCTATACCAAAATGGTCTTACTAAATTCGGGAAATCAAAAAAATACAAAATAACAGCAATTTCTAAACAAAACTCTTCTTTATCAATTGTAGTTCTTTTAATATTATAATTTCCGCTGAGTGAAGGCTAAAAAATTATGGACGGTGGGAGCCATTGAAATGCTAGCTAGGAGTCGGGTGGGGGGGTTCGTGTCCAAATTTCTTATCTTCTAATGTTTGTTACATGCTCTTATAGACTCCCTAAAACAAAATTCTAAAAAAACTTAAGAGGTCATTATGATTAGGAAAATAACTAGATTTAAAATAAACAAAAAAAAAAATAAAAATCAAAATAAAGCCCCTAATCTAGTTATAAGTGTAAGCTACTCAAAATTATAGTTGATGATTTACTCTCGATTGCCAAGTTTTATGCTATCCAGATGACATGGATGCAAATGTCTCGTAACCCTCACCTACCTTTGTTCTAGTGACATATACAATTTATCTAGAACCCCAAAATTAACTTTAATCTAAAATTCTCACATTATCACATAATCAGAAGACCAAATCATTTGAGGTTTATTCATTCATATTGAAACTATTTATTTTAATAAATTTTGAACTAATCATAATTACACGTATACAATTATTTTCATTATATTTAGATTTAAGATAAAAATTTCATAAAACAGTTTCAAAAAGTAAATATTTAGAAAAAAATTTAGTTGTATATGAGTTTTATAAAATAATTAGATTAGATGTAATAAAAAATACAAAATTTTAACAAATTAACAAGAATTGTGTTTTCTGTTCAATAAATTAATTTAGTGTAGTTGTAATTTTAAATTTTAACAAAAAATAATCTATTTTTCCATAATTTAAATTTAGACAAATTTACTAATATTTTAATTATTATCGACCCATAGTGCATTTTTTATGAAAAGAAACAAACAAAGAAACAGAGCAAAATTTATTAAAGTTCATTGAACTCTGGTTTGAACAGCTGATCGATTAGCATCGGTTTGTGTGTTTGTATCAGTTAGGTTGCATGCAAAAGTAGGTCAGGACATGTTTGACTCTCTTTTGATTTATGTTGTAATAAAGATAAATTAGGTTACAACTTGATTGATCTCTTTTAAAAATTGAACAAAATTATTAAATAACATGTTTGATCGATCTTTAATAAATTAGCTTTTGGTTGTTAGTTTGTATTATACGAATGCAAGAAAATAAACAAAAGTAAGAAAAAAAAAAAAGGTTTTATTATCACTCACCAATCATACATTCTGTAGAAGGCCTTCTCCATGAACATGTTGTGCGCTACCTTTATTTTTAGGAAAAATAATTTATAAAATGTTTAAAATTTTCTTGCACTATTTGGGTTTTTTCTTTTGGTTGGTATTTTTGTTAAATTTTCATATTTAGAGTTTATTTTTCATTTAACATTTCAAATATTTATTAATTATTTAATCATTAAAATTAATTACTAAATTAATTAAATTATAGTTTTATTTATTTGTTTATATATATCTTTCTTTTTTTTTTAAACTGTAATATTAGCTATTAAAATTTGTTTTATTTCAAAAGAATTCTTCTCACGTTTTATATATTTTAGATTTAAAAATTTGTTTGTATACTTTTTTTTAATTTTTTCAACTTTTAATCATTTTTACTTTTAAGAATCATTGTTTAATCTTTTGATAATACGTTATATCTGTGATATTACTGGCAAAACTGTTAAACTTTTTAACTTTTACATTATTTTTGAATTTACAAAATTTTAACTTTTCTTTTATTAATTTTTTAATATGTTTAAACTGTGATATTATACTGTGATATTAGTTATTAAGGTTAAATTTTAAATTTAAGAAATTTTTGTATTAATATTTAGAAATTTCTCTGAACTTGCAATTTTCTCACTCAAACACTAATACCGACTATAGAGTGTATATTTTGTGTTGTTTGTTATTGCATTCTTTTGTTATTCTCCTCAATTGAATCTTTATAAAATCATTATTAAGCAAATCATTTCTTTTCACAATTTCTGATTAAATTTACAACATTTTAAGCAATTTGATAAATTCTACACTATTTAATTCATATTTGTATCTATTTTAACATAAGCAACAACTTCTATAATTTTAGAAATATCACATTGTCATTGGTGCAAAAAGCTTCGGAATCACTGTTTTATGTGTACATTTTCATGTTAGTGAACCACTGTTTTAGTTATTGTATCATTAATTTTTTTGTTGGAACTTTTGTTTGGATTTATGGTTGGATTGGAAACATTTTGTTATTATATTTTTACATGAGAGCTATTTTTGTTGTAATTTGAGTTTTATGTTGAGCTAATATTTTTTGGTGGTGTTCTTTGATGTTGTTGTTGATGTTGTTGTTGTTGATGATATTATTGTGGAGATGTTTAGAGATTCATGTTAGAGCATAGGTAAGTGCGCAATCGCTGACAGAAGATCTGTCTGGTGAGTCATGAAAGGAATCCCCTGGAAGAGGATTCCCTCGTCAGGCTTGGGGATTGTGATTTTAATGATTTTGAACTGAGATTTTTTTAAGGAACAGGAAAAAAAATTATTAGGTGAAAATTAATCTATATGGCGGTATTTACGATAATTACCTTTGAAATTTTCATTAATTATAAATGAAATAAAATATGCTTGTCGGTTGAATCCAAAAACTGAATTTAATTAAAATGTATGGGGTTATATGTCCAAAGAAGGATGAAGGATGATCTCATGGGCCAGTCTTCTTTTCCTAATATATAATTAATTTTATTCTCAGGAATATAAAAACTATAACTTGTGCAAAATTTACCTGTTTGTAGATAATTAACAGATTAATAATACCATTAAGTCACAAATTGAGACAATATAGTAGTCGATGATTAAATAGTTAATCGATTCTTTTTCGACTATCTGAAGATTTGATCTTTACAAGTCAATGATCCACAGGAAAAGGATCTTTTCAAGTTTTCATCTGTCAAAGAAACTTCTTGTTCATAAAATTTAGAACAAATTTGACAGTGAATGTCATTAATATTTGCATTTAAGTTGCCACCTAAACTGACAATGATTTATCTCAGACTCAAATCAATCATGCTTATTTGTTCAGTCATCAATCAAATGGGTTGTATGAAGTACAAAAGTGTTTATAAAACTGAAAATTTTCATTAGGCATTTGTACATTACTCATATTTAAAAAACTAGTTTAATTGCATTAGTTTATTTTAAACTTAATTGTTTTCTAAAATTTGTTTGAGTTATTTACATTTAATACGAATAAGGAATTATACGAACCCTGACTACTTTAGCTCAGACAAAACTCTTATACGTCATATATTTGTCTCATGCACGAATGTAAATAAAAAACAAAACAATATGTTTCCAACCATATGATCGCAAAGATCAAAGAAAACAGAAAAATTAAATAAACAATAAATAAATGTGAAAAATATAGTGAATTTTATTAAAATGCTATAATAAAAATAAAGAAATAATAGATACAAAATATAATTAATGTGTGATAAATAAAGAGTTTATAAAGGTGTTCAAAATTTTCAAAATTAAATAAAACAAAGAAAGAAAATCTTTTCACAACAAATATGTATGGATATGTGATGAATAGGATATTGTTTCTCTAGTAACAAGTAAGTGGATATGTTTTTTTGTTAGAGGACATAAACGTCCATTACAGGATTCCTGCAATCAAAATAAATAGTTAATTTAAAATTATAATATCGCTGCTATAAAATTATCCAGAGGATGAATATTATTTAATAACACTACAATCATAAATATATGACACCAAAAAATTGTGTGTGGATCGTTTCATAACTGACCAAAGCTCCCATGGTATAAAGCTACGTACACACGGTTGTCAGATTGTACAATATTATCAGAAAAATGTTCAGAAAATGTCTAACAACCGTGTGAACAATTTTTTCTTCAAACGTAGTCAGAATAAGTATTTGTCAGTACATTGTAGGACAATACTATTGTCAGACATCTGACAATCGTGTAAACACCTTACGTTGCCATTGCGCCAGATCATTGTAAGATGATTGTCAGAAACTTTTTATTGTCATATGTGCAAAGTTTATGCACCTTACAATGGCATCATTGTCAGATTAATTATTTCGATTGGCAACACTGTGCATTTGTATTTAAAATAAACAAAATTTAAGCAACCGTGTGAACTGAAAATTTTTGTTGGCAGATAAATTTGTTGTTTGACAATGAAATCGTAAGGTTTTCTTAAAATCGTCTAAACTGACAGTTTACCTTTTGCTAATAATATTTCATTGGCAGTACATTGCGAGCACATTGCCAGATCTGACAATATTGTAAAATCTGACAACCGTGTGTACGTAGCTTAACAAACATAAAACTCAACACAAATAAGTTTTATATAAAAATAAATACGCATCCTAATTTCATGGCAATCGGTACTTAATTAGTGATAACTGCCATATAAGGCCCAGTTCCGAAAATCAATCATAAAAATAAATTATTAAAATTTTAAAAGAAAAATGTTTTTGCTCAATTACTCAGCGCAGGCTATTACTCGTATATTGTCGGGTTTGGCCGACTATACTTTCTTATTTGTTTAATTCTGCCAAAATGAGCTGAAATTATTTATCACTTCTTTTAACATGTCTACACAGAATTTAAATAATATGTGTTATGATTATGGAAGACTTAGAATATGTAAATAGAATACGTTAAAAGTTTCAGGTGAAACTGAAATCTTGAAACAATCTTGACATTTTTGACCTGAACACTACTAAATACGTACACATTTATCTGACTAAACTAAATATTAAAGATAATTTTGTCTTCATACTTTACAAATAATTTTATTATTTTGTTCTTAAAAATACTTATTCAGAAATATCGTAATCTACCAAAATGCGACAAAAATCGGAACAAACCAACCAAACTACCAAAAGTAAATTTGTTAACAAAAAACTACCAATTTTGGTCCAATTAGACCAAGGCAACGCTGCCTATGACAGTGATCGGATTTGAACAAATTGATGTATAAATTGTGCCAAAATGTTTACAATAGTGCCAAAACTACTTTTCACGAAATATACCGAATTTGGATCTATTTTTGACACAATTTGTTAACAAGTAGTGGTAATTCAATTGAAATACACTGCGTTATTTGATATTAAACTTATTTACAAATGGCATAATGCGATAATGATGGCATCAAGTGGGATTTTGACTAGAAGATTGGAAGTTAAATTATGTTGAATCTACGGATGTTGCGTTGCTTCCAATATTGGCGAGTTAATCTCTGTAATTAATCTGAAAGTACAAATTGCTGGTATATGTAGGAAAACATACAAAAAATTATAATTTCAGAGCTAAGGAAGATTTAAGAGAATTGAAAATATATTACTCAAATAGATTTTATGTCTTAATAAGCTTTTTAGATTTTTTCCAATTTACGACTACAGTTTGCTTCTATTTTTTCATATTTTGTTTAGTTGAAAACAAAATGTAATATTACGAAGTTTAAACTAGAACCCAAAGATATAAAAGTTAATCCTTGTTAGATTATTTTTAGATTTTGATCAAATTGTGCTGGTCGAATTGATAAATTAAATTTGTTATATTGTACTAAAGTGGATAAAAATTTTATTTTAAATGTTCTAAAGAATTTTCAGAGAACTTTATTTAATTAGTTTAAATTAACTTTAACAATTTTCTGAGAATATATTAAACTTTTGAAATTATGTTCTCTTTTAAATGAAATTTTGCATTAATTAGCTATACGAAATATTCTTAATCATTATTCCCGACCATCAATTTGGTTTCAGAAGGAAGCATAGTACTATCGAAGAGGTACATCGGATAACTACTCTTATTCGGAAAACTTCCGAGTGCAAGCAGTATTGCTCTGCATTATTTATTGATATATATATCTCAAGCCTTCGATAAAGTCTGGCACGATGGACTAATACACAAAATCATTAGATAACTACCTGCGAATGTACATAAACTGCTTAAAAATAACATAAAGATCTTTCTAAATCACTATATACTGCAGATATGCCTACGAGCGCACTGACTCAAACATATACATTTGCGGATGATACTGCTTTTTTAAGTACACATGGAAACCCCTCAATAGCTTCTCAACAACTCCAGTCATAAATCGGTGATTTAGAAAAATGACTGGACAAATGGAAAATAAAAGTCAATGCAACAAAATGTACTCACGTTACATTTATTCTAAGACGAGATAGTTGTTCTTTCATACAGATAAAAAGACGAATCACAGTGGTCCAAATGCTCAATCTAGCCGGAAAAAAGTAATTTTTTTAAATGTTTCAGAAGCAAATTTTTTGTGTGATAATATGTTGACAAGTGTCCAGTACATAACGGCATATTTTTTTTTCTTTAAATAGCTAGACTAGCATTGATACATTGCGTCAAAAACAAGTAATTGCTTCCTTGTTAAAAAATTAATATCTAAGTACAAGTGAAATTGTCGTCAAAAAATAATAAGAAGAATTAAAAAAAGTTTGTTGGTGTAATTAATATAACAAAGGTAAGAGTAAAAATTACTGTTTAAATTTTTCAGAAAATATGTTTCGTTTAGAAAAAAATGCAATTATGTACATGTGTGTTTTAAATGTGAAATTTTTGTTCAATGTCCAAATTCTATTAGAAATTCAAATGGTAATTTAACAGAGTTAAGCTTTAGTTTTTATGTTGTCATCATCTATATAGATGTGGCTTCTAATGTTTAAAAAATTAGCTGGCACTTTTTGCCTCTTCGATTTTTATTTCATTTAGAGTTTAACAGATCCATTACAAGAAAAAAGCTGTATTTTTATTTTTAAGGTTGGCGTGGCATTTCGCCCACTTCGAATTGTTTAATGAAAGGTATCCATTAATTCCTTCCACACATACAGAAAGACGATGTGAAAATTTAAGGAAAATCGGTCCAGCCGTTTCGCCGTCTATAGGCTTCAAACAAACCCACAAAGAAAAAATTTACATACAAAAACACACATTCATGCAAAAAAAAAAACAAATTTTTTCTGAGATTGTTTATATTGATAAAATCCATCAACGTACTAAGTTTCATGTCGGTACGGCTTTTCAAAAGCAAGTTATGACTTTTTTCCGGCTAGATTGAGCATTTGGACCACTGTGCGACTGAGGCGATTGGAAACAATGTCTCGCCAGGTAATGATTTTAACGAGCACTGATGCTGCAGCGGCAATAACAACTTTAGTTTTAATATTTATTGTAAATTTCTCAAAAGAAAGATTCAATAAAGAATTTCTACATTATTTAGCTTATTTACGAAAATTTTCCATTTTAAGTGAATTACTCTAAAATCGTCTTAAAATGAATTAGGAAATAACAACAAACTTTAAGAAAAAATATGATTCATACAGCCTACAACCTGTGACAATTAGATGTCTAACTAAATCTGATACATTTAAGTTTTTCAGACAGTTATTTAATTTGAAATAGTACTTTGTCAGTAATATTTTTATTTAAAATAAGGGAACAAAACTTGATAATTTTTAATATCCATTTCCGAAATTAATGCTAGAACTATTTTTAATTTTTATTTATTTAAAAAGTATAGAAAGTGACAAAATAGTATTGAGTGTGCCACTCAAAACGAAATAGTGCCAAAAATGGCACAATTGTGCCACTGTCATAAATTTAAAGAAAAGGCAGAAGAAGAACACAAATTTGTTTCTCACTAATCGTTAATAACAAGTTATGGAAATTAATACTGATTTTGTTAAATGTTACAGTCAATCCAATGGGTTTCCGATTGGAAGTGTATTTATTTAACAAAATGTGAGTCAAATAGATAATGCTGAAAAAAATTGTTTGCTAGTCAAAAAGATTTGCTAACTATTTAAAAAATTGCTCTTTCAATGCATTCTTTTAAATTATAATTAGTCAATTCACAAGGTCTCTTATCAGTCATATTGTCATAACGTCCTAATATATCACGACTCGGTGGCTCGGTTTAACCGACTCTTAGGCATTCGGCATTGGTCTCTGCTGCTTCGTTACGATAACACAATAAACAGAGCATAGAAAGTAGTATTATTTTAGAACAGTTTTTGCTTAAAAAGCAATAAAAACCATTGGAAATATTAGGACATTATGACAATCTGACATGATAAGAGACCTTGTGAATTGACCAAATAATAATAAAATTGAACTATAATTATTAAAAGTTCTCTTACAATAAGGGGCAGACTTAATGTACTTACATATGTGTTTATTGTGGTTAGTATGAGTGTGCTAAGTACATATTTAATTTGAATAAATTACTTGTTAATTTCTGATTCAATTTAAAAAAACACACACCCTCTGGCGATACAATACTTAAGATTGAATAGTGTGAAATCTTTGAGAATGAAATCAGAGGGTGAACATGATTTTATCTGTGCCTGGAATACAAAATATATTCGGTGTAAATAATTTAATTACCCTCACTTCTAAAAATCGAATGTATTTGTGTTGGAAAAAACAACCACAATATAATTCAACCAACCCACCTTAAGAAAAATAAACCATTCCATTTAAGTCAAGTAAGGAATAATTCAACATATAAAAACATATATAGTATATGTAGGACAAACATCTATGTTTATTAAATTTCCTTATTCACATCAATTTAGATTTTATTGATTTGTAGAATTGTGTACATTAGGCCGACTTACAGAGAAATTTGATTCTGTTACAACACTCAAAATAAACGTTGGTTTGTTTTATGATGTTTCCCTAAATTATTCTGCTGTGATATATATGTGGTAGCCAGTATGAAAGAATTTTTAAAATATTGTATATTTTTGGAATTTAGAGATTTTTAGTAATTATTTGAACTTTTTCATTTATATAATTTGAAAGTAAATTTTAATTTTGGCTCAAGTTCATGTATCATAATTACTCTATAATAATTTAAAGAATACCATTGTAAAGTAATTTATAGAATTGCCAAATTAGAATCATATTTCTACCCTTCCAAGGGCATCATCAACAATGGTATCCTTTGAATTATTAATAATAATTATGATAAATGAACTTGAGCTAAAATTAAAATTTACTTACAAATTGTATTATTTAAAAATTTCGCTTTGAATAAAAATTGCATTAAAACCTTTTTATATCAAAATTTGTCTCCTTCTCCTGTATAATAACGAAAAATCGAGATACGACTTTTTTATATAAGCTATCGATATTATGTATTTTAGAGTTTCCAAAAAACCGATGAATTTCAAACCTGCGGTTTCGGTTTTAAAAAATTGAAAACCGATCGGTTTCGGTTCGGTTTTGTGATTATTTATTAACTATTAAATCAGTTGATATTGACGAGTGTTTACGAGGATAAAGGAAAATTGTTACTTTTTCTTTTAATGGTACTTTTTTAATATGTATATTTAATTAGTTAAAGTTGGCTAATAAGCTTCTCAGTAAAGAAATAATCAAGAATAGGGTGCTAAATTGTATTACGATACCAAAAATGGAGAACTAAACCAAACTAAGGAGTACTTTTTCGTTCTTCAAAATGAATTTTCTATAGTATTAAACCTAGAATCGGGAAATTACTTTGAAATTTTTATTATAATAAATAATTTTACTTATTGTATGTGGGGCATTTCACGTCAAGTGAACCAAATTTTGAAATCGATGTCTTCCGATCGGGATGAAATTTGCACCAATGTTAGTTCTATTGGATAGAAATTCGGACACAATTTTTCAACAAGATCAGTCAAGAACTCTCTGAGTTATATTTTACATTTTGTCCAAACAGGTGTTTTTTATACCCTCCACCACCACAAGTGGTGAAAGAGGGTATATATACGTTTGTCATTCCGTGTGTAACATTGGGAAATATTCATCTGAGACCCAACAAAGTATATATATTATTGATCCTTATGAAATTCTAAGTCGATTGAGCAATGTCCGTCTGTCTGTCCGTCTGTCCGTCTGTCCGTCTGTCCGTCTGTCTGTCTGTCTGTGTAAAACACTCTCACGCCCAAAATACATAAGCAAAATTAATGAAATATATACCAAAATGTTTATAATTTTTCTAAGCAGTTTGGTATTGAAAATCAGCAGAATCGAGTTGGTAGAACCAGGATTATGGATTAAAATGTAAGACAACCTCCAAAAATTTTGATCATTTTCACATGTTTTTTTCTGATTTTTGGTAAATCCATTCCAGAGAATACCATGAAATTTTGCACACATTATTTATATGATAAAAGGACAAATTCTGTTGAAAATGGAAAGAATTGGTCCATAGCTTCTCGTAGCCCCCATACAAATTTCTTCCCGAAATATGGTGCTATGGTATGTAAATGCCCATAGAATTGCAGTATCCATACAAAATTAAGCACAACTAAGTTTCGTGAAAACAGAAATTGCGACACCAATTTTTTTTTGGATCGGGCACTATTTGACCATAGCCCCCATATAAAGTTTACTTCCGAAAATCATTTAAATACACTTAAATATCTTATATATATATATCGGTATCAGGTTGAAATTCAACTTGAATAATTCCCTTGCACATGAATATCGCTGTAGGGAATTTCATGAAGATCGGCCCATAATTGGTTATAGCTCCCATATAAGGACCACTTCTAAAAACCACATTAATTTTCATAAATATCTGAAAAATAACGTTATCGAATTAAAATTTTACACAGATCGGTAGTATTAATTCGCAAATGATACTACTAGATTGTGTGAATATCGGTTCATATTTGACCATAGCTCCCATATAAGGTCCATTTCCGAAAATTACTTAAATACTAATAACTCTTTTATAAAAGCTTCTATCTAGTTTAAATTTCAAACAAATATTTCCATTATATACGAAAATCGATGTGTTGAATTTTGTGAAGATCGGCCGATAATTGGTCATAGCTCCCATTAAGGACCACTTCCGAAAAACACATTAAACTCTGTAAATATTTTAAATATATGGATATCGAACTAAAATTGTATACCGATCAATATATTGTATCCAAAAATCATACTACTGGGTTTTGTGAATATCGGTCCATATTTGACCATAGCACCCATATTAGCTCGCTGTCTGATAATCCCAATAATACCCATAAAATTCTTATAAATAATGTTATGGACAAAACTATCAAGCAAAATAGGCCTCAAATACATAGAAATCGCTTTGAAATATTTAATTATATCTTCCAAATAAGTCGCACATCCGAAAAATACATTAACGCATATATACACTCATATCGGTAAAAAATGTAACAGATATAAGTTTCAAGTTGATTTGGTGACTATGGGTTCTTGATTATATATAGAAGGCTCACATCCGGAAAATTCATTAGAACAGAACAAAAATATACTTTTGAAGTTTTACTAAATATATTTGTTTACCCTTTTTTATACTCTTTTAATTCACTTGTGGTGAATAATAAAAATGTTGAGCCAATCGGTAATGTTAACCAATTATTAAGTTTATAAATTGATAAATAGTACATTTTATTCCTATTATAAAAGTATAGACTCTGTTGGAAACGGTAGGAATATGTAGTTATTTCAATTATCAATTGCTGAAGTAGATAACATTTTTATACATTTGAAATAAAATATCTTCTGCGTAAACTAGTTTTTCTAACAATATATAAAATACTACTATACAACTATGTTTTAAATAAACTTTTATTTTGTTTAAAAAAAAGTGTTTTTATTGAAGAAAGTATATAATTTGTATATAGTCCAAAATGTGTATTATATCATGATTCATATATAATCCATAAAGTGGCTTAAAAAGAAATTCGGTTATAGTCCTAATTCGCTCATAGTCCACAAAAATTGTGCAACTGTATTTGTAGACTATAAGCGAAAACTACAGTATTACATTACCATTCTACCATTCTTCATAATCGGAGCTAAGTCCCAATAACAAACACTGATTATGGATATTAGAGTGTTTATACCAATGTAATTTCTATAATTTTCATCTAATTTAGGTGGAGGGTATTTAAGATTCGGCCCAGCCGAATATATCTCTCTTACTTGTTTCTTATCCATATAACTTATTACCTATTGTTCTTAGCAAAATGTGTCCCAAATAGTTTAGATAGCTATTTATGCAACCTTTGGAAAAAAAAATTAAAAAAAATAAATAAAATATTTTTGACTTTTTTTTTAAAAAATCAAAAACATTTTTGACTTTTTTTTCAAAATGGGCCCTTTTTATTTTTTTTTAAGAAAGCTCAGGTCTTTTCCAAAACGACCTATATGGTCGCTTAGTGGGATGCGAGTGGGATATCTATCAAAAAAAATATTTTTTAACTTTTTTTGCAAAATCAAAAACTTTGTTGACTTTTTTTAAAAAAATGGACCCATTTTTTAATTTTTTTTTTTTTGCTCAGAAGAAAGCTTATGTGTTTTCCTTTAACACTTTTTTTGTTTATTATATGAAAAAAATTAAAATAGTGCATATGCTAAAAATTTAAAAACCTTTGTCTTGAGTTACAAAACATTTATTTTGATAGATATCCCACTAAGCGACCAAAAAGGTTTTAAAGGAAAAGACCATATAGGACGCTAAGGAAAAGACCTGAGCTTTCTTAAAAAAAATAAAAGGGCCCATTTTGAAAAAAAAAGTCAAAAATATTTTATTTTTATACCCTTCACCTTCGTGAGAAGGGTATATATAAATTTGTCATTCCGTTTGTAATTTCCACAATATAATTTTCCGACCCTATAAAGTATATATATTCTGGATCCTTATAGATAGCGGAGTCGATTAAGCCATGTCCGTCTGTCTGTCTGTCTGTCCGTCTGTCTGTCTGTTGAAATCAATTTTCTGAAGACCCCAGATATCTTCGGGATCCAAATCTTCAATAATTCTGTCAGACATGCTTTCGAGAAGTTTGCTATTTAAAATCAGCAAAATCGGTCCACAAATGGCTGAGATATAAGGAAAAAACCAGGACAACCTCGATTTTTTACCTATTTTTTTACCTATATCTGGATTACTAAGTCATTAATATAGACAATATGGATATCAAATGATTGATATTTCAAAGACCTTTGCAACGACGTATATAAGACCA
>CALNXL020000071.1:0-27043 GCA_942486065.2 Calliphora vomitoria
TGGATTGCTTGGAAATGTAGTTTTTCAATAAGGTATAACTTAAGTAGCTAGCATAATTAGTGGCCGATATAAATGCAGATATACGGGACATTTTTCGAAAAATGACCCAAAATTACCCCATTTTGTAACGACTGCACATAAATCGTAATTTCAAAGGCCCCTAAAGAGCTAGGAAGCTAGATTTTTTTTGTTTTTGGATTGCTTGGAAATGTAGCTTTTCAATAAGGTATAACTTAAGTAGCTAGCATAATTAGTGGCCGATATAAATGCAGATATACGGGACATTTTTCGAAAAATGACCCAAAATTACCCCATTTTGTAACGACTTCACATAAATCGTAATTTCAAAGGCCCCTAAAGAGCTAGGAAGCTAGATTTTTCTGTTTTTGGATTGCTTGGAAATGTAGTTTTTCAATAAGGTATAACTTAAGTAGCTAGCATAATTAGTGGCCGATATAAATGCAGATATACGGACATTTTTCGAAAAATGACCCAAAATTACCCCTTTTGTAACGACTGCACATAAATCGTAATTTCAAAGGCCCCTAAAGAGCTAGGAAGCTAGATTTTTTTGTTTTTGGATTGTATAACTTAAGTAGCTAGCATAATTAGTGGCCGATATAAATGCAGATATACGGGACATTTT
Organism: Calliphora vomitoria; assembly: GCA_942486065.2. Classification (NCBI taxonomy): domain Eukaryota; kingdom Metazoa; phylum Arthropoda; class Insecta; order Diptera; family Calliphoridae; genus Calliphora; species Calliphora vomitoria. The sequence continues at coordinate 647 of CALNXL020000071.1, forward strand.
CGAAAAATTACCCAAAATTACCCCATTTTGTAACGACTTCACATAAATCGTAATTTCAAAGGCCCCTAAAGAGCTAGGAAGCTAGATTTTTCTGTTTTTGGATTGCTTGGAAATGTAGTTTTTCAATAAGGTATAACTTAAGTAGCTAGCATAATTAGTGGCCGATATAAATGCAGATATACGGGACATTTTTCGATAAATGACCCAAAATTACCCCATTTTGTAACGACTGCACATAAATCGTAATTTCAAAGGCCCCTAAAGAGCTAGGAAGCTAGATTTTTTTGTTTTTGGATTGCTTGGAAATGTAGCTTTTCAATAAGGTATAACTTAAGTAGCTAGCATAATTAGTGGCCGATATAAATGCAGATATACGGGACATTTTTCGAAAAATGACCCAAAATTACCCCTTTTGTAACGACTGCACATAAATCGTAATTTCAAAGGCCCCTAAAGAGCTAGGAAGCTAGATTTTTCTGTTTTTGGATTGCTTGGAAATGTAGTTTTTCAATAAGGTATAACTTAAGTAGCTAGCATAATTAGTGGCCGATATAAATGCAGATATACGGGACATTTTTCGATAAATGACCCAAAATTACCCCATTTTTGTAACGACTGCACATAAATCGTAATTTCAAAGGCCCCTAAAGAGCTAGGAAGCTAGATTTTTCTGTTTTTGGATTGCTTGGAAATGTAGTTTTTCAATAAGGTATAACTTAAGTAGCTAGCATAATTAGTGGCCGATATAAATGCAGATATACGGGACATTTTTCGAAAAATGACCCAAAATTACCCCTTTTGTAACGACTGCACATAAATCGTAATTTCAAAGGCCCCTAAAGAGCTAGGAAGCTAGATTTTTTGTTTTTGGATTGCTTGGAAATGTAGCTTTTCAATTAGGTATAACTTAAATAGCTAGCATAATTAGTGGCCGATATAAATGCAGATATACGGGACATTTTTCGAAAAATGACCCAAAATTACCCCATTTTGTAACGACTTCACATAAATCGTAATTTCAAAGGCCCCTAAAGAGCTAGGAAGCTAGATTTTTCTTTTTTTGGATTGCTTGGAAATGTAGTTTTTCAATAAGGTATAACTTAAGTAGCTAGCATAATTAGTGGCCGATATAAATGCAGATATACGGGACATTTTTCGAAAAATGACCCAAAATTACCCCATTTTGTAACGACTGCACATAAATCGTAATTTCAAGGCCCCTAAAGAGCTAGGAAGCTAGATTTTTTTGTTTTTGGATTGCTTGGAAATGTAGCTTTTCAATAAGGTATAACTTAAGTAGCTAGCATAATTAGTGGCCGATATAAATGCAGATATACGGGACATTTTTCGAAAAATGACCCAAAATTACCCCATTTTGTAACGACTTCACATAAATCGTAATTTCAAAGGCCCCTAAAGAGCTAGGAAGCTAGATTTTTCTGTTTTTGGATTGCTTGGAAATGTAGCTTTTCAATAAGGTATAACTTAAGTAGCTAGCATAATTAGTGGCCGATATAAATGCAGATATACGGGACATTTTTCGAAAAATGACCCAAAATTACCCCATTTTGTAACGACTGCACATAAATCGTAATTTCAAAGGCCCCTACAGAGCTAGGAAGCTAGATTTTTTTGTTTTTGGATTGCTTGGAAATGTAGCTTTTCAGTAAGGTATAACTTAAGTAGCTAGCATAATTAGTGGCCGATATAAATGCAGATATACGGGACATTTTTCGAAAAATGACCCAAAATTACCCCATTTTGTAACGACTTCACATAAATCGTAATTTCAAAGGCCCCTAAAGAGCTAGGAAGCTAGATTTTTCTGTTTTTGGATTGCTTGGAAATGTAGCTTTTCAATAAGGTATAACTTAAGTAGCTAGCATAATTAGTGGCCGATATAAATGCAGATATACGGGACATTTTTCGAAAAATTACCCAAAATTACCCCATTTTGTAACGACTTCACATAAATCGTAATTTCAAAGGCCCCTAAAGAGCTAGGAAGCTAGATTTTCTGTTTTTGGATTGCTTGGAAATGTAGCTTTTCAATAAGGTATAACTTAAGTAGCTAGCATAATTAGTGGCCGATATAAACGCAGATATACGGGACATTTTTCGAAAAATAACCCAAAATTACCCCATTTTGTAACGACTTCACATAAATCGTAATTTCAAAGGCCCCTAAAGAGCTAGGAAGCTAGATTTTTCTGTTTTTGGATTGCTTGGAAATGTAGTTTTTCAATAAGGTATAACTTAAGTAGCTAGCATAATTAGTGGCCGATATAAATGCAGATATACGGGACATTTTCGAAAAATGACCCAAAATTACCCCATTTTGTAACGACTGCACATAAATCGTAATTTCAAAGGCCCCTAAAGAGCTAGGAAGCTAGATTTTTTTGTTTTTGGATTGCTTGGAAATGTAGCTTTTCAATAAGGTATAACTTAAGTAGCTAGCATAATTAGTGGCCGATATAAATGCAGATATACGGGACATTTTTCGAAAAATGACCCAAAATTACCCCATTTTGTAACGACTTCACATAAATCGTAATTTCAAAGGCCCCTAAAGAGCTAGGAAGCTAGATTTTTCTGTTTTTGGATTGCTTGGAAATGTAGCTTTTCAATAAGGTATAACTTAAGTAGCTAGCATAATTAGTGGCCGATATAAATGCAGATATACGGGACATTTTTCGAAAATGACCCCATTTTGTAACGACTGCACATAAATCGTAATTTCAAAGGCCCTAAAGAGCTAGGAAGCTAGATTTTTTTGTTTTTGGATTGCTTGGAAATGTAGCTTTTCAATAAGGTATAACTTAAGTAGCTAGCATAATTAGTGGCCGATATAAATGCAGATATACGGGACATTTTTCGAAAAATTACCCAAAATTACCCCATTTTGTAACGACTTCACATAAATCGTAATTTCAAAGGCCCCTAAAGAGCTAGGAAGCTAGATTTTTCTGTTTTTGGATTGCTTGGAAATGTAGCTTTTCAATAAGGTATAACTTAAGCTGCTAGCATAATTAGTGCCCGATATAAATGCAGATATACGGGACATTTTTCGAAAAATGAACCAAAATTACCCCATTTTGTAACGACTTCACATAAATCGTAATTTCAAAGGCCCCTAAAGAGCTAGGAAGCTAGATTTTTTTGTTTTTGGATTGCTTGGAAATGTAGCTTTTCAATAAGGTATAACTTAAGTAGCTAGCATAATTAGTGGCCGATATAAATGCAGATATACGGGACATTTTTCGAAAAATGACCCAAAATTACCCCATTTTTTAACGACTTCACATAAATCGTAATTTCAAAGGCCCCTAAAGAGCTAGGAAGCCAGATTTTTCTGTTTTTGGATTGCTTGGAAATGTAGCTTTTCAGTAAGGTATAACTTAAGTAGCTAGCATAATTAGTGGCCGATATAAATGCAGATATACGGGACATTTTTCGAAAAATGACCCAAAATTACCCCATTTTGTAACGACTGCACATAAATCGTAATTTCAAAGGCCCCTAAAGAGCTAGGAAGCTAGATTTTTTTGTTTTTGGATTGCTTGGAAATGTAGCTTTTCAATAAGGTATAACTTAAGTAGCTAGCATAATTAGTGGCCGATATAAATGCAGATATACGGGACATTTTTCGAAAAATGACCCAAAATTACCCCATTTTGTAACGACTGCACATAAATCGTAATTTCAAAGGCCCCTAAAGAGCTAGGAATCTAGATTTTTTTGTTTTTGGATTGCTTGGGAATGTAGCTTTTCAATAAGGTATAACTTAAGTAGCTAGCATAATAAGTGGCCGATATAAATGCAGATATACGGGACATTTTTCGAAAAATGACCCAAAATTACCCCATTTTGTAACGACTTCACATAAATCGTAATTTCAAAGGCCCCTAAAGAGCTAGGAAGCTAGATTTTTCTGTTTTTGGATTGCCTGGAAATATAGCTTTTCAATAAGGTACAACTTAAGTAGCTAGCATAATTAGTGGCCGATATAAATGCAGATATACGGGACATTTTTCGAAAAATGACCCAAAATTACCCCATTTTGTAACGACTTCACATAAATCGTAATTTCAAAGGCCCCTAAAGAGCTAGGAAGCTAGATTTTTCTGTTTTTGGATTGCTTGGAAATGTAGCTTTTCAGTAAGGTATAACTTAAGTAGCTAGCATAATTAGTGGCCGATATAAATGCAGATATACGGGACATTTTTCGAAAAATGACCCAAAATTACCCCATTTTGTAACGACTTCACATAAATCGTAATTTCAAAGGCCCCTAAAGAGCTAGGAAGCTAGATTTTTCTGTTTTTGGATTGCTTGGAAATGTAGTTTTTCAATAAGGTATAACTTAAGTAGCTAGCATAATTAGTGGCCGATATAAATGCAGATATACGGGACATTTTTCGAAAAATGACCCAAAATTACCCCATTTTGTAACGACTTCACATAAATCGTAATTTCAAAGGCCCCTAAAGAGCTAGGAAGCTAGATTTTTCTGTTTTTGGATTGCTTGGAAATGTAGCTTTTCAGTAAGGTATAACTTAAGTAGCTAGCATAATTAGTGGCCGATATAAATGCAGATATACGGGACATTTTTCGAAAAATGACCCAAAATTACCCCATTTTGTAACGACTTCACATAAATCGTAATTTCAAAGGCCCCTAAAGAGCTAGGAAGCTAGATTTTTCTGTTTTTGGATTGCTTGGAAATGTAGTTTTTCAATAAGGTATAACTTAAGTAGCTAGCATAATTAGTGGCCGATATAAATGCAGATATACGGGACATTTTTCGAAAAATTACCCAAAATTACCCCATTTTGTAACGACTGCACATAAATCGTAATTTCAAAGGCCCCTAAAGAGCTAGGAAGCTAGATTTTTTTGTTTTTGGATTGCTTGGAAATGTAGCTTTTCAATAAGGTATAACTTAAGTAGCTAGCATAATTAGTGGCCGATATAAATGCAGATATACGGGACATTTTTCGAAAAATGACCCAAAATTACCCCATTTTGTAACGACTGCACATAAATCGTAATTTCAAAGGCCCCTAAAGAGCTAGGAAGCTAGATTTTTTTTGTTTTTGGATTGCTTGGAAATGTAGCTTTTCAATAAGGTATAACTTAAGTAGCTAGCATAATTAGTGGCCGATATAAAAGCAGATATACGGGACATTTTTCGAAAAATGAACCAAAATTACCCCATTTTGTAACGACTTCACATTAATCGTAATTTCAAAGGCCTCTAAAGAGCTAGGAAGCTAGATTTTTTTGTTTTTGGATTGCTTGGAAATGTAGCTTTTCATTAAGGTATAACTTAAGTAGCTAGCATAATTAGTGGCCGATATAAATGCAGATATACGGGACATTTTTCGAAAAATGACCCAAAATTACCCCATTTTGTAACGACTTCAAATAAATCGTAATTTCAAAGGCCCCTAAAGAGCTAGGAAGCTAGATTTTTCTGTTTTTGGATTGCTTGGAAATGTAGTTTTTCAATAAGGTATAACTTAAGTAGCTAGCATAATTAGTGGCCGATATAAATGCAGATATACGGGACATTTTTCGAAAAATGACCCAAAATTACCCCATTTTGTAACGACTGCACATAAATCGTAATTTCAAAGGCCCCTAAAGAGCTAGGAAGCTAGATTTTTTTTTTTTGGATTGCTTGGAAATGTAGTTTTTCAATAAGGTATAACCTAAGTAGCTAGCATAATTAGTGGCCGATATAAATGCAGATATACGGGACATTTTTCGAAAAATGACCCAAAATTACCCCATTTTGTAACGACTTCACATAAATCGTAATTTCAAAGGCCCCTAAAGAGCTAGGAAGCTAGATTTTTCTGTTTTTGGATTGCTTGGAAATGTAGCTTTTCAATAAGGTATAACTTAAGTAGCTAGCATAATTAGTGGCCGATATAAAAGCAGATATACGGGACATTTTTCGAAAAATGAACCAAAATTACCCCTTTTTGTAACGACTTCACATTAATCGTAATTTCAAAGGCCCCTAAAGAGCTAGGAAGCTAGATTTTTTTGTTTTTGGATTGCTTGGAAATGTAGATTTTCAATCAGGTATAACTTAAGTAGCTAGCATAATTAGTGGCCGATATAAATGCAGATATACGGGACATTTTTCGAAAAATGACCCAAAATTACCCCATTTTGTAACGACTTCACATAAATCGTAATTTCAAAGGCCCCTAAAGAGCTAGGAAGCTAGATTTTTCTGTTTTTGGATTGCTTGGAAATGTAGCTTTTCAATAAGGTATAACTTAAGTAGCTAGCATAATTAGTGGCCGATATAAATGCAGATATACGGGACATTTTTCGAAAAATGACCCAAAATTACCCCATTTTGTAACGACTGCACATAAATCGTAATTTCAAAGGCCCCTAAAGAGCTAGGAAGCTAGATTTTTCTGTTTTTGGATTGCTTGGAAATGTAGCTTTTCAGTAAAGTATAACTTAAGTAGCTAGCATAATTAGTGGCCGATATAAATGCAGATATACGGGACATTTTTCGAAAAATGACCCAAAATTACCCCATTTTGTAACGACTGCACATAAATCGTAATTTCAAAGGCCCCTAAAAAGCTAGGAAGCTAGATTTTTTTGTTTTTGGATTGCTTGGAAATCTAGCTTTTCAATAAGGTATAACTTAAGTAGCTAGCATAATTAGTGGCCGATATAAATGCAGATATACGGGACATTTTTCGAAAAATTACCCAAAATTACCCCATTTTGTAACGACTGCACATAAATCGTAATTTCAAAGGCCCCTAAAGAGCTAGGAAGCTAGATTTTTTTGTTTTTGGATTGCTTGGAAATGTAGCTTTTCAATAAGGTATAACTTAAGTAGCTAGCATAATAAGTGGCCGATATAAATGCAGATATACGGGACATTTTTCGAAAAATGACCCAAAATTACCCCATTTTGTAACGACTTCACATAAATCGTAATTTCAAAGGCCCCTAATGAGCTAGGAAGCTAGATTTTTCTGTTTTTGGATTGCATGGAAACGTAGCTTTTCAATAAGGTATAACTTAAGTAGCTAGCATAATTAGTGGCCGATATAAATGCAGATATACGGGACATTTTTCGAAAAATGACCCAAAATTACCCCATTTTGTAACGACTTCACATAAATCGTAATTTCAAAGGCCCCTAAAGAGCTAGGAAGCTAGATTTTTTTGTTTTTGGATTGCTTGGAAATGTAGCTTTTCAATAAGGTATAACTTAAGTAGCTAGCATAATTAGTGGCCGATATAAATGCAGATATACGGGACATTTTTCGAAAAATGACCCAAAATTTCCCCATTTTGTAACGACTTCATATAAATCGTAATTTCAAAGGCCCCTAAAGAGCTAGGAAGCTAGATTTTTCTGTTTTTGGATTGCTTGGAAATGTAGCTTTTCAATAACGTATAACTTAAGTAGCTAGCATAATTAGTGGCCGATATAAATGCAGATATACGGGACATTTTTCGAAAAATTACCCAAAATTACCCCATTTTGTAACGACTGCACATAAATCGTAATTTCAAAGGCCCCTAAAGAGCTAGGAAGCTAGATTTTTTTGTTTTTGGATTGCTTGGAAATGTAGCTTTTCAATAAGGTATAACTTAAGTAGCTAGCATAATTAGTGCCTGATATAAATGCAGATATACGGAACATTTTTCGAAAAATGAACCAAAATTACCCCATTTTGTAACGACTTCACATTAATCGTAATTTCAAAGGCCCCTAAAGAGCTAGGAAGCTAGATTTTTTTGTTTTTGGATTGCTTGGAAATGTAGCTTTTCAGTAAGGTATAACTTAAGTAGCTAGCATAATTAGTGGCCGATATAAATGCAGATATACGGGACATTTTTCGAAAAATGACCCAAAATTACCCCATTTTGTAACGACTGCACATAAATCGTAATTTCAAAGGCCCCTAAAGAGCTAGGAAGCTAGATTTTTTTGTTTTTAGATTGCTTGGAAATGTAGCTTTTCAATAAGGTGTAACTTAAGTAGCTAGCATAATTAGTGGCCGATATAAATGCAGATATACGGGACATTTTTCGAAAAATGACCCAAAATTACCCCATTTTGTAACGACTGCACATAAATCGTAATTTCAAAGGCCCCTAAAGAGCTAGGAAGCTCTTTAGGGGCTTGGAAATGTAGCTTTTCAATAAGGTATAACTTAAGTAGCTAGCATAATTAGTGGCCGATATAAATGCAGATATACGGGGCATTTTTCGAAAAATGACCCAAAATTACCCCATTTTGTAACGACTGCACATAAATCGTAATTTCAAAGGCCCCTAAATAGCTAGGAAGCTACATTTTTCTGTTTTTGGATTGCTTGGAAATGTAGCTTTTCAATAAGGTGTAACTTAAGTAGCTAGCATAATTAGTGGCCGATATGAATGCAGATATACGGGACATTTTTCGAAAAATGACCCAAAATTACCCCATTTTGTAACGACTTCACATAAATCGTAATTTCAAAGGCCCCTAAAGAGCTAGGAAGCTAGATTTTGTAATGGACGTTTATGTTAAGAAACCAAAAATTCACACTTACCTTATATTTTTTTTTTTAGCGTTTGAACTCCAAACAAATATCCCATTGAACTCCAAACAAATGTCACTTAGGGCTTTTAATTTTTACTAAATATTTTCATTTCAATTCATTTTTTTAAATTAAGGGTCTCATTTTATAAAACTAAACGACAGGCGTTAAACAAATTTTCTATGGAAAATATTCACGTTCAAACTATTTTTCCCAATATTTTCCATACAAATTTCTTACGTTTCTGAACGCTTCGTTTTATAACCCTAAGACCCTAAGAAAACTTTTTGGTTTAAAAATCACTTTTTCACACTTTTTATTAAATTATTTATAATTTTGTGTGATAAATATTTGTTGTCAACAATCACATGTTTTTATTATACTGTTTTGTTTTGGTTTGGTTATTCGTTTTGTATGTGTTGATTGAGAAAAACTGATCACGTAGAAGAGTTTTGTCTGAGCTAACCGATGACAGGGTTCGGAAATTTTATTCATGCATACTCAGATATAATGACTCGTTAACGAGTGAAATATAAAATGCCATGAACATTTAAGATTTAATAAATAATCTAAATGGAATAAAATATCTGTTTAATATAATAAAATACAAATCATGCAAAATAATGTAAAGTTTTCTTTTGGTTCATCGGCATGAAGAATGAACATTTTCTTTATGCATGATCATGATTGCAGTTCTATGTCTGGTAACATTAAATTTTCTATCAAAACTGACAAGAAATATGAAGTTTTATTTGACAAAAGGTTTCTTATGTCAAAGATAAATTTTTCAAAGATCCTTTTCCTGTTGATTGTCGATTCAAAAAGATCATCTTAACAATTATCCGGAAAAATATCCATCATTTCTGAAGGCATCTGGTAATAATTGGCTAAAAGAGCAAACAATTGTTGTACAATTAGAATGAATTATTGATCTTCAGGAAAAGATTACGAGTCCACACACCCAACACTTCTATCCAAAATTTTGGCACAAATTTATAAATTTAATATAAAGTTTTATGTTAACGAAAGTGCTTGAATTAGGAGACAGATACACAGAAAACCACTCAAATCTTTTGAAAAGTTCCCAAAACCTGACAAGGGAATTCCTCTTCCAGGGGATTCCTCATGTTGTGGATGAGTCACCAGACGTCAGTGCTTCTTCTAGATCTTCCATGAATTTATTTGCTCAACATCACCAAATCCAAAACAAAACAACAAAACAACTAAATCAACAACACAAACCAAATCTTTTTTTTTCTTACTAAATCAATAAAACCAACAAAAACGAGTTTCCCAATCGGTGACCTAAATAAACCAAAACTGTGCTTTGTAAACAAGCAAATATCAAAATTAGTGATACCTAATTAGTGACAAAATCATCTTTAAAAAAAATGTGAAAAAAAAAACAAAATATTTCCACATATACATATTATTATAATAATTGAAAAGTTTTGATCTTTAGTTTTTTTAAAAAAAAATTGTGTTTTTTAATTATGTTCTTTCATTAAATTTTGTTTGTATCACATAAATAACAAAATACACCCTACAGTATGTAGTGTTGCACTATACTTAATGTATATTAATAGAAATAAAAAATGTTAAAATTTGCTTAGAGTAAAATAATAAAAAAAAAAAAACAACAAAACCACAATTCCAAAACAACTAAAATGAGGGCACCCTACAATAAATAGTGTTCGACCTTATAAAAGAATATGCACATGTCCAAATTGAAAAGAAAATTTGTGTTAGTTTAACTAAATCAAAAAAATTAAAAATAAAAAAAAAAAACAAAAAAATATATAAAAAAAAGAAGAAAATGAAATATAGTAAATAAGTAAAATTGAAGATAAAAGCAATTAAAACAATAAAATATAAATACCTAAAACATATTCGTATAAAATAGAGTTAAAATAATAATAACTAAAATGTTTAAAACAAATAATGCAAGTAAATAACGAAAAGAAATAGATTTTAATTTCCCACAATATAGCGCACGTCGAATTCATGGAGAAGGCCTTCTACAGTTTATTCGATTGGTGAGTAGATATATAATCTCTTTACTTTGATTTTTTTTCTTATTTATTCTTGCATTGTATTAAAAAACCAAACAAGTGTAAAAAGATTCGTAAAGAATGATCCAACCTGTTGTGACCTAATTATTATTCCAATATTTAGCTCAAAGAGAGATCAAACAGGTTGTAACATAGTAACTCTCTATTTTTTCTTTGAACATGTCGTGACCTACTTTTGGTTACAACCTAAATAACATTTACACACGAACATGTATATTCACGATCAGCTGTTCATGTCTGAGTTCAATGAACTTTACTAATTTTTTTTTGCATTTGTCTTTTTGGTTTTTTCTTTTAAAATTTGCACTATGGGCCAAATTACTATTTATATATTATAAAAAAATAAATAAAAAATGTTGGCTTTTGTTGTTGATAACAAAAAAATAGTTTTGGGTATTTGCAAAAAATTTATGTTAATAGTTAAATGCGAATAATATTGTTGAATTTTGTAAATTTCCAATTTTTCATGGTTAAAAACTTTGTTAGAATTTTGTTATTAAATTTAACTACATATTTCTTCGATTAAATTAATTAATAATGTTAAAATTTAAGCCATTAAATATCTAATATTTTAAAATATTTATAAATTCTAATCTAAATATGAATATTTTGAATTTAAATATAATAAATATGTCAAATATGAATGAGTAAATATTTTGTTTAGTCTTCTTATTTGTTAAGTGTAAGAATGAAGGAATAATATTCCGTTAGGGGTTCTAGCAAAATTTACTATGCCATTAGAACTAAGGCTGGTGAGGGTTTTGAGGCATACGTATCCAAAAACATCAGGATGACGTATAATTAGGCAGAAATGATCAACTAAGCAATTTTTTTTTTGGTTTTAAATTCATTTCAGGTATAACTAAATTCGGGTATTGTTTTATATTTTTTTGTTTAGTTATAAAAATCAATTTAATATATCTACCAATTAGTTTTTTTACCGGGAGTCTATAACAAGAGCATGTAAAAGTTTGCAAGGTTAGAAAATGGGACACGAACCCCCCACCCGACTGCTTGCTAGCATATCAAAGGCTCCCATCGTCCTTATTTCTCTAGCTTTTGTTAAAACTATGGTTCGTAGCTGTGAAGAATTGCAACATATAGAAGAGGTTGTTTTCGACTTAACTCTTACACCTGGTATGTAGATTCACCTTCAAATACAAATTGTTTCACGCATGATCCATTAAGTTTTTTTTTTTTTATTTGAGTTTCAATTAGTTGTCTTACTAGACACTCATGTATTGTTTCAAACAATATTTGTTAAGAAGTCTCACATTCATATTTTCTTTTTACATTACAAAATGGCGCCCAACGTGGGGCACGAAGGAATGGCTCGTTCTTTCTGGCTCTAAAAATTTGTTTTATTAAATAGTAGATTTCATTTTTTTGGTAATTATAAAATATTTTTCATTGAAACAAAATTTGATAAGGAATAACTTTTATAACTCTTCAGGAATTTTAGTTACTTGAGGTTCTAAGGTTCGAGTAGACTAACCGCTGAGTTTATAATAGTCCTTTCTTTATTTTTTAGAGTGCAATGGAAAAATTTTAGTGTTACTAAGTTCTGTAATAGTCTAACGTATTTAGGAGTATTGGATTCGATTTTTAGCTCATTTTTTTACCATGGAAATCATAGATTCGCTATCTGCAGTTTATGACCTAGTTTAAAAATGATTGTTTACATAGAAAAAAAAAAAAACTTGACGTTGCTAATGGGATCAATTTCATACCTATTCTAGACACATTATCGAACTCCATAGCCTAGTATTGTTTGTGGAATAGTTGATTATTCTATCAATCTGTTTAAATAATTATTAAACTTATCATTTCTTACACTAAACTGTTAAGAAGACATTTACTATTAGTTTTCAGAAAGATAAATTTTCTAGATTTGGAAACCGAATCAAAAGTTTGATATTTTTTAAATTTTCCCCTTCAATTTCTAAAAAGTTAAGTTTTCTAAACCGAATTTAAAAAATTTTACTTGAACCTTATTACTGATTTGGTACTTGTTATAAGTTAAGATTTTTCAAATTTTTTTTTCATTGCGAAATATAATTTAACTTTTCTTGTATTTAATTTTTATATTTCCATTTGAACCATTTTTTGTTCTGTTTATAAATACAGTGAAAACTATTTCCATTAATAGTTTGTACTACTAAAGTTAAATCAGAAATTTGTGTGAATATTAGAATTTCAAATAAAAGCCTTTAAATTTGAGGTTTTTTTTCCCCCCCACAAGAATAGTATTAACAAATTATTTTCATTGTTTATTCAAACACATTATTTTCTTATTCTAATACAAATTATATATATTCTACACATTTTTTTTTCAATATATTCTAATACAAATTCCATTTTCTTTATAAATTTTATATTTTTTTATGAGACTTTGTTCGAAAAAATTTATAAATAGAAATAGAAAAAAAATTTGCTTAATTATTTTAAAATTTTGTTTTTTTTTTTTTTTTTTTTTTTACTTTTGACACAATGGCGACTGATCCTATATCACCTCCAACCACAATACCACCACCTTTGCCTTCGGCACCGATTTTCATAGAACCATCGGTATGTCAGATTTGTAAAACATCCATGAGTGAGGGACAGGAATGTTTGATAATTAATGAGTGTAAACATGCTTTCCACAGGTCCTGCATAGAAAACCATTTAGCCACGTTTTCCGACTGTCCGATTTGCAAAAGACACTGTCAGTTATCTGAATTAAGAAAACTAATGATTCAGCCAAAAGGTAGTTTGACAAGAAACCCTGGTCCAAAGCCACGAGGTGCAATGTCAAGGCATTACCAAACCAGAAGCGTCAGTAGGAATGTAGGTCAAGACCCTATAGATATTAGTTTTAGCAATGAAGCTAATGAGGAGGGTGTACCATCATCTGCGACTAATGCACCGAATCCCACAATTGACTCTGTAAATGAACAAGATAATACAGCGACTTTAAGTAATAATACTATTGATTACCAAGAGATCAATAGAATGATTGAACAAAATTTGACTCGTCTTTTAACGAATTTAAATTTTGCTCCCAATATTCACCCAGAAGTAAATCTAAATCAAAATCAGAACAGACCTGCTAGCATATTTAATTCGAACAACAATTTACTCGACCAACCAAACGCTAATATTTTACATTCCCCAATTCGTGTTAATTCATCCCCAAATTCCTATCACAGCACCTTAAATGCTGACAAAATATCTTTAATAATTCAAAATTGGAACGTTAAATTCGACGGTACGTCTAGTGGTTTGAATATTGAGGAATTTTTATACAGAATTCGAACTTTAACAAAAGATTATTTCAATAATGATTTTTCAATTATATGCCGAAATTTACACATATTGTTAACTGGTAAAGCTAGAGAGTGGTACTGGCGATACCACAAAAGAGTCCAGGTCATTGAATGGAATGATTTCTGCGAAGCAATAAGATGTCAGTACCGCGAGTTTAAATCGTCCTTTGACATAAGAGAGGAGATTCGCAATAGAAAGCAGAAACCTGGAGAAACATTTGACTCCTTTTACGAAGCGGTTTCCACTATTATGGACAAACTACCAACACCAATGTCTGAGCTCGAATTAATTGAAATTTTAGCAAGAAATTTACGTCCAGACATTAGGCAAGATCTTCTGTACGTCCCTGTGCACTCTATTCCACATTTAAGAAAATTAGTACAAATGCGAGAGAATTTCTTATCAGATGAGCATGTTCGGAAAAATATGTTTTCTAGAATTTCCAACACAAATCCTTCTCGTCGAATAGCTGAGTTATCGGCAGAAAATATTGATGAAAACTCTTGTTGTTCTGAGGAAATAGATGCAGATTTATCAGTTAATGCTGTGCAAAATATTGAGTTTAATGGTAAATGCTGGAACTGTGAGGAAATAGGCCACCATTGGCAAGATTGCCTCAAAAACAGGACCATATTTTGCTATGGATGTGGGGAAAAACAAGTATACAAACCTAATTGTGCTAGGTGTGCATTAAAAAAACAAAATTTTTCAAAAAACTTAAGGAATCCGTTCCCAAAAGAAAACAAATAATATTAAATGATACTATTTCTATAAAACAACATTTTTCTGATACTGACTCCTGCAAACCTACCGGACATGACACTAATAATTACGAATTTGGTAAAATTAAACTACTTCAGCGCAAAAACGATGATAAAAACAAAAACTTATTAAAGAATAAGGATATTTCTAAGTCGGTTCAATTTTCAAATGAAGTTATCTACCCCCGTTTACCGTATCATAAGCGATGGCAATTATATCTTCAGAAACGAAATGAAATTTTCAACGTTTCGTCAATTTCTGAGTCCATAAAAAAGAAACCAAAACGCTCTACAGTTAGATTAAGAAAATATTTTCGACTAAAAAAGTTTTGTAGAAAAATGTTAGTCTCAACCATAGTATCTGATGCAAAAGATATGAGATATTATGCAAAAGTAACATTTTTGAAATTTATAGAATATGGCCTCTTAGACACAGGTGCAAATATCAGTTGCATAGGCTCAAACTTAGCAGAACAGGATTTTTCAAAATATTCAAATTTTAACAAATGCAAGTCATATGTAAAAACTGCTGATGGTAAACATCAATCTGTTTTGGGATGGTTAGATGCCGACATGTCTTTCAAAAATAGTACAAAAACCATAAAACTATTTATAATTCCATCCATATCTCAGCGACTTATTTTGGGACTAGACTTTTGGAAATTGTTTAATTTATGTCCAGAGTTAACTGGCTCAGCCAATATTATTGCCTTAACTAGTCCTTATAATAGTCCTTCTGATTTGAATGGTATGTCTGAGGTTTTGTCTGATTTTGCTAAAACAACTCATCACATTGAAGAAAATTCATATCCACTTGATAATGAACAAAAAAAGCAGTTAGAATCTATTATTAGTTTATTTCCTAATTTTGATAAACATGGACTAGGTAGAACAAAATTAATTGAACACAAAATCGACGTAGGCAATGCTTCTCCTGTAAAACAAAGATTTTACCCAGTGTCACCAGCGGTAGAGAAGCTTATGTTCGGTGAAATCGATAGGATGCTAGCTTTAGGGGTTATTGAACCGTCTTCGTCCCCGTGGAGCTCTCCCATGAGGTTAGTGGTGAAACCTAATAAGGTGCGTTTATGCCTAGACGCGAGGAAATTAAATATGGTCACTAAAAAAGACGCTTATCCGTTACCAAATATCGGAGGTATCTTTGCTCGGCTTCCTAAGGCAAATATAATCTCGAAATTAGATTTAAAAGACGCTTACTGGCAAATTGGTCTGGACGAAGCTTCGAAACCTTTGACGGCTTTTACGGTCCCTGGGAGACCTTTGTATCAGTTTGTGGTGATGCCGTTCGGGTTATGTAACGCCCCACAAACCATGTGTCGATTGATTGATGAACTTATACCTCCAGATCTAAGGAATAGTGTTTTTGGTTACTTAGATGACTTGGTGATTGTTTCCGAAGATTTTGAGTCACACATTGAGATATTGGTTAGAATAGCATCTCAATTTAGGAAAGCGAATTTAACGTTAAACGTGCCCAAGAGCAACTTTTGTGTAACTAGGACGAATTACTTAGGTTTTGTAATAGGAGACGGAGGTGTTACAACAGATCCTGAAAAAATTAGTGCGATAGTCAATTGGCCCATTCCTAAAAATCTCAAACAAGTGAGAGGATTCCTTGGATTGGCGGGATGGTATCGCAGATTCATCGAAAACTTTTCGACGGAGGTGTGTCCCATAACAGATGTTTTGTCAACAAAAAAAGCATTTACTTGGACACCAGAAGCTCAAAAAGCATTTATAAGAGTAAAACATCTGTTGACAACCGCTCCTGTATTGACAAATCCGGACTTTTCGAAAAAGTTTTTTCTGCATTGTGACGCGAGTGATTATGGCATTGGCGCAGTTCTGGTGCAATTGGATGCTCAAGGTGAAGAAAAGCCCATTGCATACATGAGTAAAAAGCTTAATGCAGCGCAGCGTAATTACTCCGTCACAGAGAGGGAATGCTTGGCAGCTCTGGAAGCCATCAAAAAGTTCCGATGCTATTTAGAAATGCAGGAGTTTGAGGTTGTCACAGACCACTCGAGCCTACTATGGTTGATGAAACAAGCAGATCTAAGTGGACGACTTGCCCGATGGGTTTTTAAGTTACAACCGTACAAATTCTCCATAAGCCACAGAAAAGGAAAAGAACATATCGTACCTGATGCCTTATCCAGAATACCTAATGACACAATAAATGCATTGGAAATAGTTGAGCCTGAAGTCGACTTAAATTCACCATACTTTGAAGACCAGGAATATGAGGATTTAAAAAATAAAATAACTCAAAACCAAAGTAAATATCCCGATGTTAAATTACAAGATAAGTATGTATATATTCGTACTGAACATTACACTGGTGAAGAAGAGCAGGAAAATTTATCTTGGAAATTGTGGATACCCTACAGACTTCGAGAAGAAACAATAAAAAGAGCACACGATTCCCCTACTTCTGCGCATGGTGGTATGATTAAAACTTTGGAATTATTGAGAAGAAATTTTTATTGGCCAGGTTTAATTAAGGATGTGAAAAACTATGTCCGAAACTGTGACATATGTAAGGCTACCAAAGCACCAAATTTTATAATGAAACCGCCTATGGGGAATCATACAATATCACTGAGGCCTTTCCAACGATTATATATTGATCTTTTAGGACCTTATCCAAAAAGCAAGTCTGGATTCATTGGCTTATTAATTGTTCTCGACCACCTTACCAAATATCAGTGGTTATGTCCTCTCAGAAAATTTACCTCGGCAAATATTCAAAATCATTTAGAACAGAACATTTTTCATATGTACGGTGTTCCAGAGGTCATAATTAGTGATAATGGCAGTCAATTTAAAGCAAATGAACTAAATGCATTTCTTACAAAATATGGCATACAACACATGTATACTGCATACTACTCCCCCCAATCTAATGCGTCCGAAAGGGTTAACCGATCACTTATTGCCGGAATTAGGGCATATTTGAAAAACGACCATCGACTTTGGGATGAACAGATCAGCGCTATTAGTTGTGCACTCCGAAACTCCTACCATCAAGCCATTCATATTTCACCCTACCACGCACTTTTCGGGTTTGACATGATAACCCATGCGTCTTCTTACGAACTTCTTAGAAAACTAAAATTGTTAGATGAACCATCTGCTAAAATTTCTCGTGACGATCACTTGCAACTAATAAGACAAAATTTAAAGAAGTATATAAAAGAAGCCTTTGACAGGAATCAAAAACAATATAATTTACGTTCAAGACCACAATCCTTTGCTATTAATCAAGAAGTTTTTAGGCGCAATTTTGCGCAAAGCAATATGGAGAAGAGTTTTAATGCTAAATTGTGTCCAATGTTTGTTAAAGCAAGAATTCGCAAAAAAATCGGAAATAACTACTATGTTTTAGAGGATTTACAAGGAAAACTTGTAGGAACCTATCACGGTAAGGACATTCGTCCATAAACGACCTGTTTCAAGCTATTTTCCCTACGTTTAACTTGGAAAATATCTAGTTTTGTAATGGACGTTTATGTTAAGAAACCAAAAATTCACACTTACCTTATATTTTTTTTTTTAGCGTTTGAACTCCAAACAAATATCCCATTGAACTCCAAACAAATGTCACTTAGGGCTTTTAATTTTTACTAAATATTTTCATTTCAATTCATTTTTTTAAATTAAGGGTCTCATTTTATAAAACTAAACGACAGGCGTTAAACAAATTTTCTGTGGAAAATATTCACGTTCAAACTATTTTTCCCAATATTTTCCATACAAATTTCTTACGTTTCTGAACGCTTCGTTTTATAACCCTAAGACCCTAAGAAAACTTTTTGGTTTAAAAATCACTTTTTCACACTTTTTATTAAATTATTTATAATTTTGTGTGATAAATATTTGTTGTCAACAATCACATGTTTTTATTATACTGTTTTGTTTTGGTTTGGTTATTCGTTTTGTATGTGTTGATTGAGAAAAACTGATCACGTAGAAGAGTTTTGTCTGAGCTAACTGATGACAGGGTTCGGAAATTTTATTCATGCATACTCAGATATAATGACTCGTTAACGAGTGAAATATAAAATGCCATGAACATTTAAGATTTAATAAATAATCTAAATGGAATAAAATATCTGTTTAATATAATAAAATACAAATCATGCAAAATAATGTAAAGTTTTCTTTTGGTTCATCGGCATGAAGAATGAACATTTTCTTTATGCATGATCATGATTGCAGTTCTATGTCTGGTAACATTAAATTTTCTATCAAAACTGACAAGAAATATGAAGTTTTATTTGACAAAAGGTTTCTTATGTCAAAGATAAATTTTTCAAAGATCCTTTTCCTGTTGATTGTCGATTCAAAAAGATCATCTTAACAATTATCCGGAAAAATATCCATCATTTCTGAAGACATCTGGTAATAATTGGCTAAAAGAGCAAACAATTGTTGTACAATTAGAATGAATTATTGATCTTCAGGAAAAGATTACGAGTCCACACACCCAACACTTCTATCCAAAATTTTGGCACAAATTTATAAATTTAATATAAAGTTTTATGTTAACGAAAGTGCTTGAATTAGGAGACAGATACACAGAAAACCACTCAAATCTTTTGAAAAGTTCCCAAAACCTGACAAGGGAATTCCTCTTCCAGGGGATTCCTCATGTTGTGGATGAGTCACCAGACGTCAGTGCTTCTTCTAGATCTTCCATGAATTTATTTGCTCAACATCACCAAATCCAAAACAAAACAACAAAACAACTAAATCAACAACACAAACCAAATCTTTTTTTTCTTACTAAATCAATAAAACCAACAAAAACGAGTTTCCCAATCGGTGACCTAAATAAACCAAAACTGTGCTTTGTAAACAAGCAAATATCAAAATTAGTGATACCTAATTAGTGACAAAATCATCTTTAAAAAAAATGTGAAAAAAAAAACAAAATATTTCCACATATACATATTATTATATTAATTGAAAAGTTTTGATCTTTAGTTTTTTTCAAAAAAAATTGTGTTTTTTAATTATGTTCTTTCATTAAATTTTGTTTGTATCACATAAATAACAAAATACACCCTACAGTATGTAGTGTTGCACTATACTTAATGTATATTAATAGAAATAAAAAATGTTAAAATTTGCTTAGAGTAAAATAATAAAAAAAAAAAAACAACAAAACCACAATTCCAAAACAACTAAAATGAGGGCACCCTACAATAAATAGTGTTCGACCTTATAAAAGAATATGCACATGTCCAAATTGAAAAGAAAATTTGTGTTAGTTTAACTAAATCAAAAAAATTAAAAATAAAAAAAAAAAAACAAAAAAATATATAAAAAAAAGAAGAAAATGAAATATAGTAAATAAGTAAAATTGAAGATAAAAGCAATTAAAACAATAAAATATAAATACCTAAAACATATTCGTATAAAATAGAGTTAAAATAATAATAACTAAAATGTTTAAAACAAATAATGCAAGTAAATAACGAAAAGAAATAGATTTTAATTTCCCACAATATAGCGCACGTCGAATTCATGGAGAAGGCCTTCTACAGTTTATTCGATTGGTGAGTAGATATATAATCTCTTTACTTTGATTTTTTTTTCTTATTTATTCTTGCATTGTATTAAAAAACCAAACAAGTGTAAAAAGATTCGTAAAGAATGATCCAACCTGTTGTGACCTAATTATTATTCCAATATTTAGCTCAAAGAGAGATCAAACAGGTTGTAACATAGTAACTCTCTATTTTTTCTTTGAACATGTCGTGACCTACTTTTGGTTACAACCTAAATAACATTTACACACGAACATGTATATTCACGATCAGCTGTTCATGTCTGAGTTCAATGAACTTTACTAATTTTTTTTTTGCATTTGTCTTTTTGGTTTTTTCTTTTAAAATTTGCACTATGGGCCAAATTACTATTTATATATTATAAAAAAATAAATAAAAAATGTTGGCTTTTGTTGTTGATAACAAAAAAATAGTTTTGGGTATTTGCAAAAAATTTATGTTTATAGTTAAATGCGAATAATATTGTTGAATTTTGTAAATTTCCAATTTTTCATGGTTAAAAACTTTGTTAGAATTTTGTTATTAAATTTAACTACATATTTCTTCGATTAAATTAATTAATAATGTTAAAATTTAAGCCATTAAATATCTAATATTTTAAAATATTTATAAATTCTAATCTAAATATGAATATTTTGAATTTAAATATAATAAATATGTCAAATATGAATGAGTAAATATTTTGTTTAGTCTTCTTATTTGTTAAGTGTAAGAATGAAGGAATAATATTCCGTTAGGGGTTCTAGCAAAATTTACTATGCCATTAGAACTAAGGCTGGTGAGGGTTTTGAGGCATACGTATCCAAAAACATCAGGATGACGTATAATTAGGCAGAAATGATCAACTAAGCAATTTTTTTTTTGGTTTTAAATTCATTTCAGGTATAACTAAATTCGGGTATTGTTTTATATTTTTTTGTTTAGTTATAAAAATCAATTTAATATATCTACCAATTAGTTTTTTTACCGGGAGTCTATAACAAGAGCATGTAAAAGTTTGCAAGGTTAGAAAATGGGACACGAACCCCCCACCCGACTGCTTGCTAGCATATCAAAGGCTCCCATCGTCCTTATTTCTCTAGCTTTTGTTAAAACTATGGTTCGTAGCTGTGAAGAATTGCAACATATAGAAGAGGTTGTTTTCGACTTAACTCTTACACCTGGTATGTAGATTCACCTTCAAATACAAATTGTTTCACGCATGATCCATTAAGTTTTTTTTTTTTTATTTGAGTTTCAATTAGTTGTCTTACTAGACACTCATGTATTGTTTCAAACAATATTTGTTAAGAAGTCTCACATTCATATTTTCTTTTTACATTACAATTTTTCTGTTTTTGGATTGCTTGGAAATGTAGTTTTTCAATAAGGTATAACTTAAGTAGCTAGCATAATTAGTGGCCGATATAAATGCAGATATACGGGACATTTTTCGAAAAATGACCCAAAATTATCCCATTTTGTAACGACTGCACATAAATCGTAATTTCAAAGGCCCCTAAAGAGCTAGGAAGCTAGATTTTTTTGTTTTTGGATTGCTTGGAAATGTAGCTTTTCAATAAGGTATAACTTAAGTAGCTAGCATAATTAGTGGCCGATATAAATGCAGATATACGGGACATTTTTCGAAAAATGACCCAAAATTACCTCATTTTGTAACGACTTCACATAAATCGTAATTTCAAAGGCCCCTAAAGAGCTAGGAAGCTAGATTTTTCTGTTTTTGGATTGCTTGGAAATGTAGCTTTTCAATAAGGTATAACTTAAGTAGCTAGCATAATTAGTGGCCGATATAAATGCAGATATACGGGACATTTTTCGAAAAATGACCCAAAATTACCCCATTTTGTAACGACTGCACATAAATCGTAATTTCAAAGGCCCCTAAAGAGCTAGGAAGCTATATTTTTCTGTTTTTGGATTGCTTTGAAATGTAGCTTTTCAATAAGGTATAACTTAAGTAGCTAGCATAATTAGTGGCCGATATAAATGCAGATATACGGGACATTTTTCGAAAAATGACCCAAAATTACCCCATTTTGTAACGACTTCACATAAATCGTAATTTCAAAGGCCCCTAAAGAGCTAGGAAGCTAGATTTTTCTGTTTTTGGATTGCTTGGAAATGTAGTTTTTCAATAAGGTATAACTTAAGTAGCTAGCATAATTAGTGGCCGATATAAATGCAGATATACGGGACATTTTTCGAAAAATGACCCAAAATTACCCCATTTTGTAACGACTTCACATAAATCGTAATTTCAAAGGCCCCTAAAGAGCTAGGAAGCTAGATTTTTTTGTTTTTGGATTGCTTGGAAATGTAGCTTTTCAATAAGGTATAACTTAAGTAGCTAGCATAATTAGTGGCCGATATAAATGCAGATATACGGGACATTTTTTGAAAAATGACCCAAAATTACCCCATTTTGTAACGACTGCACATAAATCGTAATTTCAAAGGCCCCTAAAGAGCTAGGAAGCTAGATTTTTTTGTTTTTGGATTGCTTGGAAATGTAGCTTTTCAATAAGGTATAACTTAAGTAGCTAGCATAATTAGTGGCCGATATAAATGCAGATATACGGAAGATTTTTCGAAAAATGAACCAAAATTACCCCATTTTGTAACGACTTCACATTAATCGTAATTTCAAAGGCCCCTAAAGAGCTAGGAAGCTAGATTTTTTTGTTTTTGGATTGCTTGGAAATGTAGCTTTTCAATAAGGTATAACTTAAGTAGCTAGCATAATTAGTGGCCGATATAAATGCAGATATACGGGACATTTTTCGAAAAATGACCCAAAATTACCCCAGTTTGTAACGAATGCACATAAATCGTAATTTAAAAGGCCCCTAAAGAGCTAGGAAGCTACATTTTTCTGTTTTTGGATTGCTTGGAAATGTAGCTTTTCAATAAGGTGTAACTTAAGTAGCTAGCATAATTAGTGGCCGATATAAATGCAGATATACGGGACATTTTTCGAAAAATGACCCAAAATTACCCCATTTTGTAACGACTGCACATAAATCGTAATTTCAAAGGCCCCTAAAGAGCTAGGAAGCTCTTTAGGGGCTTGGAAATGTAGCTTTTCAATAAGGTATAACTTAAGTAGCTAGCATAATTAGTGGCCGATATAAATGCAGATATACGGGGCATTTTTCGAAAAATGACCCAAAATTACCCCATTTTGTAACGACTGCACATAAATCGTAATTTCAAAGGCCCCTAAAGAGCTAGGAAGCTACATTTTTCTGTTTTTGGATTGCTTGGAAATGTAGCTTTTCAATAAGGTGTAACTTAAGTAGCTAGCATAATTAGTGGCCGATATGAATGCAGATATACGATTTTTCGAAAAATGACCCAAAATTACCCCATTTTGTAACGACTTCACATAAATCGTAATTTCAAAGGCCCCTAAAGAGCTAGGAAGCTAGATTTTTCTGTTTTTGGATTGCTTGGAAATGTAGTTTTTCAATAAGGTATAACTTAAGTAGCTAGCATAATTAGTGGCCGATATAAATGCAGATATACGGGACATTTTTCGAAAAATGACCCAAAATTACCCCATTTTGTAACGACTGCACATAAATCGTAATTTCAAAGGCCCCTAAAGAGCTAGGAAGCTAGATTTTTTTGTTTTTGGATTGCTTGGAAATGTAGCTTTTCAATAAGGTATAACTTAAGTAGCTAGCATAATTAGTGGCCGATATAAATGCAGATATACGGGACATTTTTCGAAAAATGACCCAAAATTACCCCATTTTGTAACGACTTCACATAAATCGTAATTTCAAAGGCCCCTAAAGAGCTAGGAAGCTAGATTTTTCTGTTTTTGGATTGCTTGGAAATGTAGCTTTTCAATAAGGTATAACTTAAGTAGCTAGCATAATTAGTGGCCGATATAAATGCAGATATACGGGACATTTTTCGAAAAATGACCCAAAATTACCCCATTTTGTAACGACTGCACATAAATCGTAATTTCAAAGGCCCCTAAAGAGCTAGGAAGCTATATTTTTCTGTTTTTGGATTGCTTTGAAATGTAGCTTTTCAATAAGGTATAACTTAAGTAGCTAGCATAATTAGTGGCCGATATAAATGCAGATATACGGGACATTTTTCGAAAAATGACCCAAAATTACCCCATTTTGTAACGACTGCACATAAATCGTAATTTCAAAGGGCCCTAAAAAGCTAGGAAGCTAGATTTTTTTGTTTTTGGATTGCTTGGAAATGTAGCTTTTCAATAAGGTATAACTTAAGTAGCTAGCATAATTAGTGGCCGATATAAATGCAGATATACGGGACATTTTTCGAAAAATGACCCAAAATTACCCCTTTTGTAACGACTGCACATAAGTCGTAATTTCAAAGGCCCCTAAAGAGCTAGGAAGCTATATTTTTCTGTTTTTGGATTGCTTTGAAATGTAGCTTTTCAATAAGGTATAACTTAAGTAGCTAGCATAATTAGTGGCCGATATAAATGCAGATATACGGGACATTTTTCGAAAAATGACCCAAAATTACCCCATTTTGTAACGACTTCACATAAATCGTAATTTCAAAGGCCCCTAAAGAGCTAGGAAGCTAGATTTTTCTGTTTTTGGATTGCTTGGAAATGTAGCTTTTCAATAAGGTATAACTTAAGTAGCTAGCATAATTAGTGGCCGATATAAATGCAGATATACGGGACATTTTTCGAAAAATGACCCAAAATTACCCCATTTTGTAACGACTGCACATAAATCGTAATTTCAAAGGCCCCTAAAGAGCTAGGAAGCTAGATTTTTTTGTTTTTGGATTGCTTGGAAATGTAGCTTTTCAATAAGGTATAACTTAAGTAGCTAGCATAATTAGTGGCCGATATAAATGCAGATATACGGGACATTTTTCGAAAAATGACCCAAAATTACCCCATTTTGTAACGACTTCACATAAATCGTAATTTCAAAGGCCCCTAAAGAGCTAGGAAGCTATATTTTTCTGTTTTTGGATTGCTTTGAAATGTAGCTTTTCAATAAGGTATAACTTAAGTAGCTAGCATAATTAGTGGCCGATATAAATGCAGATATACGGGACATTTTTCGAAAAATGACCCAAAATTACCCCATTTTGTAACGACTTCACATAAATCGTAATTTCAAAGGCCCCTAAACAGCTAGGAAGCTAGATTTTTCTGTTTTTGGATTGCTTGGAAATGTAGCTTTTCAATAAGGAATAACTTAAGTAGCTAGCATAATTAGTGCCTGATATAAATGCAGATATACGGGACATTTTTCGAAAAATGAACCAAAATTACCCCATTTTCTAACGACTTCACATTAATCGTAATTTCAAAGGCCCCTAAAGAGCTAGGAAGCTAGATTTTTTTGTTTTTGGATTGCTTGGAAATGTAGATTTTCAATAAGGTATAACTTAAGTAGCTAGCATAATTAGTGGCCGATATAAATGCGGATATACGGGACATTTTTCGAAAAATGACCCAAAATTACCCCATTTTGTAACGACTGCACATAAATCGTAATTTCAAAGGCCCCTAAAGAGCTAGGAAGCTAGATTTTTCTGTTTTTGGATTGCTTGGAAATGTAGCTTTTCAATAAGGTATAACTTAAGTAGCTAGCATAATTAGTGCCTGATATAAATGCAGATATACGGAACATTTTTCGAAAAATGAACCAAAATTACCCCATTTTGTAACGACTTCACATTAATCGTAATTTCAAAGGCCCCTAAAGAGCTAGGAAGCTAGATTTTTTTGTTTTTGAATTGCTTGGAAATGTAGCTTTTCAATAAGGTATAACTTAAGTAGCTAGCATAATTAGTGGCCGATATAAATGCAGATATACGGGACATTTTTCGAAAAATGACCCAAAGTTACCCCATTTTGTAACGACTGCACATAAATCGTAATTTAAAAGGCCCCTAAAGAGCTAGGAAGCTACATTTTTCTGTTTTTGGATTGCTTGGAAATGTAGCTTTTCAATAAGGTGTAACTTAAGTAGCTAGCATAATTAGTGGCCGATATAAATGCAGATATACGGGACATTTTTTCGAAAAATGACCCAAAATTACCCCATTT